>WWET01001814.1:12143-27559 GCA_011038615.1 Limnodynastes dumerilii | reverse complement strand
TGGTTTAGGAAAAAGGAGGAGTGCTAGTGATGCCTTGGGGAATAGTGGGTGGGGGGAGGGCACGTAGATGAGGTGGGGAGGGCACGGCAAGCGGACATCCATGCGTATTTTCCTTCTTAAGAAGGAAAATGCGCATGGTTAGCTGAGGTAGCCTTGTGGCACTCTAAAGTGCCATTAGGCACCTAAAAACACATAGCGGGTTGTGGGGCTGGATGGGTGGGTTAGGTGCGGATCCGAATGCACTAACTCACTCTTATCTGTGAATCAGGCCCATAATGTCAACACATATATTAATAGATCTCATCATTGTTATTCATAACCCACAGTGCCGTCAGTCACAGCATTGCGTAGTTGAGGGGCGGAGCTTCATGATGAGGATCACAGCACCTTGGTGCCTGTCAACGTTCTCTCCCCCCATAGTCTCCTGAATGGGGAGAAAAAAGATTTCAGATTGATTTGATGAACAGGGATCAATAAACAATAATTACAGGGTCTGTTGACATTTATATTTCTCTGTTTACTATTGCTGGCAATGTGTCTTTTGTCTGTAAGCCGTGACATTGCCAGTCTTTACTTATTTCTTCTCTGAGTCACTGACTTCTCTCTTGCTTCTGCTGGTATAACCTCTCCATTCTTTTGTACAGCCCAGGATTTGCTGATTATCCTCCTATTCAGCTAAAATTGACAGTTCTGCCGGCTTTGTTACACAAATGGAATGCTTGCTTAAAGATTTACAAGTCCAGATCAGGGTTTATGGTGGCCCCATTAAAACCGTCATGGTTTTATTACCTCCGCAGTGACAATTCTTGCTGCTAATGGCTCCCCATTTACACAGATTCATCTTTTTTTTATGGGCAACTAAGTTGTGTTTTTGTGCTTCGGAAATTTATAGGCAGCTGGTGATTCCATCTTGTTTGATGATCAAGCGTTGGATAAAGAGCGATCATTTCTCCTTTACATACTATAGATTGAACATGCTGTGTCTTAGAGGCAGTTCAGGTATGAATTGGGGCAGGTTTCCCCAGATAAATCCGGTGAGATTTTCTAGTGGATATCGGGGGTAACTGATTTTACATCGAGTCTATAAGGCTTTATAAAAGACTATTGCAAAACTTTTCAGGCTGTTTACAATATATTCATCCTATTTCATCCCCCAGACATCTGTGTGGAAAGAGCATCTGCCTGCATGCAACAAGAAACCCTTTGAAGATCTTTTCTGTCAGAGATTGACATAATCCTGGTTAATACACAGGAGTTTGCTGGGGGACAGATTTAAGAGTCCTTACTCCAAATTAGCGATAAGAATTCTTACTGTGCTGCAGGACGCAGCGAGTCTTCCCTGCCGCAGCCCTCATTTGCAGAGGATAATCCTTTTTTGTGGCTGTCACTGGCTGATGGGGGAATTCAGAGGTGATAGTGTCAGTTTTAAACCGGTGAACCTCTTCAACCAGCAATGAAACCGTTCCTTGCTTTCCTCTCCGTCCATCCCCTGTGCTGTCTTTATATGCCAAGGCTGAAATCACTTGAAAATAGTTAGAGATATAGGGGAGGTAGAGGAGCGGGTGGTTGATATTCTAACATCTGGCACCACAGATAAGTCTGATCCCTCTTCTGCTCTCTCGATAACATCTGTCATTCTCTGCTTGCTATTCACTGCTGTTTTTCTCCTTTTCAGGTGATGGGAATTGTGAGCTTGTGTGGAAGGCTAGAAGCCCCCTTCCACCCCATCAGACACCTCTGCCCTCTGCCACAACTGCAAGTCACTGCTGGATGTTTAACCCTCTCTACTGTGACAGAACTACATGCCTTCTTCTGAGGGGAGGGGGATTGTGATTGCTGCTGTGTCCATTCTATTATTGACTGCTTAGTCGTGGCTGTACAGAGTAGTTCTAAATCGGAATGGGTACAATGTTTAATGTTCTTATTTCGACAAGGTACCCGTTCTTGGTTAGGGTTAAGCTGTAAAGAGGGTAGGGTTGATGTTAGGCTGCAGGATGAGGAAGGTTAGCATTGGGAAGGGTTAGGGCTAGGCTGTGGGACAGGGGTGGTTAGGGTTAGGGGAGAGTTAAGGTTAGGCTAAGGGACAAGGATGGTTAGAGTTATGGGAGTTATGCCGACTCTCCTGGAATGTCCGGGAGACTCCCAACATTCTGGCAGTTCTCCCGGTATCCCGGGAGAGCCGGCAAATTTCCATGGCCTCAAGTCCTGCACCCCTGCCTGGTCACACTGGTTTACTAATGTTGCTAGGAACAGGGAGTGACTTGATGACGCAAATTGCATCATCAAGCCCCACACCCATCCCTATGAAACCCCGAAAGGGGTAATTGATAGTCAGGGGTGGGTCTTAATGTCGCGATGTGCATAAATAGCGCCATTAAGCCCCGCCCCCTGCATGCATCTATGGCTTCCCTCCAGGAGAAGCCTTTAAAATTCGCCAAACCCTGGGTTAGGCTGTGGGATGAGGGTAGTTGGGGTTAGGGGAGGGTTAAGGTTAGGCTGCATAGAGGGATGGGTTAAGGTTAGGTTGTGGGATGAGGATGGTTGGGGTTAGGGGAGGGTTAAGGTTAGCCTGCAAAGAGGGAAGGGTTAAGGTTAGGTTGTGGGATAAGGATGGTTGGGGTTAGCGGAGGGTTAAGGTTAGGCTGCATAGAGGAAAGGGTTAAGGTTAGGTTGTGGGAAGGGGATGGCTAGAGTTAAGATGAAGGAAACTAACCTGTCACAGCTGAACTCTTTGTAGAGACAACAGTCACGGGAATGATGCTGTGTCGCTGCAAGGGGGCAAAAAAGTGATTTGTCAAAAGACAGATAATTGTAGCGGCAACTATATCACTTCTGGATTTGTAGGTGACTATGACCACGTAGATTTTTTCCACAGAGGACCCTGTTGCCAGTTTGATAGGAATTATTGAAAGCATCAAAAGTGATATATGTATTGTAGAAACATGTCTACAGTAAACAGGAAGATGCAACACACAATATGATTTGGTGTATCGCTTTAAGATAATCCAGGGTACACAGAGCTGGTAGGGTTTAATGGCTCCTATTTATTTTGATAAGAAGGGAGAGAGGTTGCCAGCTTTTAATTAGATTGTATAGTGGCTTAATTGTAATAAGGATGGTTCTGGCAGTAGCTCCAGACAAATAACTATTCCATTGAGGGTCATCCTATACTAAATGCAAAATAAATGGGATTTAACTCTGCGTGGGCGCACAGTATTAAGCAGGACCATATCTAGGGGTTCAAGGTTGGTGGGGGGGGGCACCATTAAGTGATAGTTATGGTTAAATTGCATACTAGATCAGGATTAGGGGCTTCAGTTTTCTTTTCTACTCCTGGCACCAAACTTTGTATGTTTTATAGTATTCAGCATTACTGAGGCTATAGGATTCCGTTTTGACAAGGAGGGATAAAGCATGAGTGTCCACCTCCATATTCTTCCTGCTGTAAATACAGGGTTTAAGGCAATTGACGTCTCCCTGGAATCTTACTGGTGTCTGTGTGACATCAGTGCCAGCAGAACAACTGTCACTGCTTTATCAATTCATTGCTATATACATGTCCTATGTATTAGAATATCCTTTTTCCTCTGCAATGTACAGTTCATGATGATCATAATATATATAGTGCCACTAATTCCACTTCAGTAACTGCATCTTTGAAGATTACAGTTTTAGGACCAGATTCACAGATCCGGTGTGAGTTAAGTGAGGACTCATCCGTCCTGTCCCCATCCCACCCTCCTTTTTAGATGCCTTATGGCACTTTCAAGTGCCATACGGTTACCTTAACTATCCGTGCAATGTCTACACAGACACTGCACCTCCCCGCCTCCCCCTTACTAATCTAAATACTTCCCACCGCCCACTTTTTTCCAAACCCTCCCCCGAGGCGCCTCTTTTTACCTAAGTACTCCGGCCGGTCTTTAAAGTCCATCCAGAGGCAATCTACATACCGAACTGGTACGTAAATTGCATAAAGGACCTACTATGCATGCGCAGTAGGTCCTTTACTACAGATACACACCTAAGAACTGCTTCTTAGGTGTGAATCCGGCCCTCATCTCCACACATATAAGGCCTTGTAGAGACAGGAGTGTAATGTGTGTTTATATGTTTACTAGAGGGGGAAATCTCATTAACTGGGGATGATTTGGTGCACACACTTATGAGGTATAAGGAACAAAAGAGGTCCGGCGCTCCAAACATACCTTAAATAACACTATGTGTCAGAACATAAATAAAAAGGAGGTTTAGTTCACAATATAGCTATATTGGGTTAAGCTCACCTGCCCAGCGTCAAGGCACCTCCTGTAGGTGAGTCCCTATCCATTTGCTATATGTGTACACAGGAGGTCTCTGTTAAGACACTACCTGCATTTGAATAGCCTGCAGCGGCCATGTTTGGGGAGTGGTCAAGCTCTCAAATAAATCTTGCTACTTATGAGGTATGTTTGGCTTCACGCTGATCTGCTTATTACATGCAAAGAGTGTTTACTTAGTATCATCTGCATGTACAAGTGAATGGGAAGGGGGTTGATAGTAGCCTTGTACTTGCACTGCACTCACCAACTCACCCTTTGCATAATGGCCATGTTCACTGGCATGGCATAGAAAGCCCAATTTGAAATCCTGCTTGTGTGACTGCAGATCTCACCTGGATATTACATTATATATAGGCACGTACCAGTGTAGTAAGTCAATATTACAATTTAGTGCAACCTTTTTACCTTTGTTTCTTCAACCTTGCTAAACCTCTGATGGTGAAACAGCCATATTTAAACCTCTGTTGATAACATTGGTCGATATCCCTGGTTCTGTGTCTTTTCATGTATCAAATATTATGTATCAAATATCGGAACTAAGCTTCCGGCTTATGAAACTCAGAATACTAAAGCTGTATCTAATGTGGATGTATAGGCAATTAGTCATTGCCATATATTATATAACATATGCACATAGGTGGATTCCACAGATATATACACCACTGGCCATAGGATTTACCTGTACAACTTTCCTGAATTTATTCTATAAAAGTTACAAGTATGATATTGAATTACAGGTCGATGCATTGTGTTTCTCCTAAACAGTTTTCGATGCATACTCTGCCCGATAATCGGGGTTATCTCTACAGAGATCTCAACGATCCAGTAATGGGGTTATTGCTTAAATGGAACCTTTTGTTGATGATTTGACAAATTCCTTCTCGCCATGAGCGGCCTGATCAGCCAATAAAATCACAATTGTGTAGTGTTTGGCCATCAATGGAGTGGGAAAATAAGATATATCAATGGTGTATTGTTGCCTCTCCAGCAATTCAGCAACTCAAATAGAGCTTTCCCATATAATAAGATAATTTCATGACATAGGGGGAAAGCTAGATTGCAGTCCATTAGTAAATCACTAATACTTAGTTTATTTACCTTTTAGCAGCTGCTGGCTTCCTGCAGAGATAAGACAATGGAGTTGACATCACCCATTCAATTCACATGATGAATTATACACTCTCTCTGTAGCACATAGAGTGTATGGCATCACCCATTCCTTCTATAGGACACTGAATGAATGGCGTCAATTCTATTGTGTGATCTTTGCTGGAAGCCAGTAGCTGCTAAGTAGTAAGGGCTTGTTTTCTGAACCCTATTCAACTTTCCACAGTGGGTGGGCCTACCATGCATGGCAGAATTTTCCTTTATTTTGAAAGATTTTATTGACCACAACTGTGTACTGCTGAAAGTTTAAATTTCAGCATCTGTACCCTTGCTGCTTCCCTGGTGCACTGCTCCCAGGTTAGTGCTTAGGGGGACTGATCCTCATTTCATAACATTAGTGGACTTACGTAAGTCCCCTAAAAAGTAACATCTACGCATGCGCGTCAGTTATGCTTTGCATCTCCTAGCATACAAAACTCAGTTCCGCATATTAGAAGAGCCGTGAGGGGGTGTGGTACTTGATTTGCATATGCCTAATCCCTGCCAGACAGACGGGGATAGGTACTGTTAATTAAGGGATGGAGGCAGCATTAAGCATGGTCTGCGTTCGGACGGATACAGGTCTGTGCAGGGAAGTTACGGTAGGGTTCTGGACACATAAGTGATAAAGGGGAGTGACAGAGGAGTGTCCTCTTCCATGCAGACGTCCATATCACTATGCGTGTGGATCTGGATCAAGGCCTGGGTGAGGAATTAGGGTTAGAATTAGGAGTTAGGGTTACAGGGCCGTATTCACACCTAAAAATGAGTTAGGTGCAAACAGAACCGACAACTAACTCACCCGTCCTGCCCCTGACCGGCCCCCCTTTTTTAGGTACCTTATGGCACTTTAGACATTGGGCTACCTTATCTTTCCGTGCGTAGTTTCCTTCATAATATTTAAAACTATGCACGGACAATGGGCCAGATACTGAGCTATGCTAGCCAATGACGTAAAATCTGCAGTTTGTATGTACTGCGCATATGTTACGCTACATAACTCTGATCGTACGTACCTTCAGCGTAAGTACGAACGAGACGACGTGTCTTCCATACGACACGCAGAATTACGCTGTGTAGGCAGAGGGAGGTATTTAAATGAAAGTACGTACTTACGATAGCATAAATACACTACGCCAACGAGCGCAAAAAAAGGTCTGGATCTACCCCAATGTCTCTCCCTGCCTCCCGCCAGGGCTAATCTAAGCTCCTCCCCCCTCCCACTTCTAACGAAACATTCACCGAGGCGGCATTAGCACGCCTCTTTCTAACTTAACTACTCTATGCGGTCTTTAAAGACCAAAGAGGCAATCTACGTACCTAACTGGCACATAGATTGTGTAAATAAACTACTATGTATTGTAATGTAGAACAAACATTACAATATTTGATCAGATAGGAGACACGGTAACAAGGTCTGATCGCAAACAGCCAACCACTGAGCAGCATTTCAGTGACAGCGTTTTCACTTGTCAAAATGAAGACGACAAACAGGCAAAATACATCCATATCAAGAACAACTGTCACTTGTCTTTCTAAACAGTATTTGGTATAAAATAAGTCACAATCACCCACTCGTGTTCTTTAATTTATAACGTTTCTGTGGCGTCTTTATGTTGCTGTGGACAAATAGAAGCAGATATTCAGGAGAGATGTAAATAATAACTATTGTCTGCTTCTCAGAGTCTCTCATCTTGGAGATGATTACATGTACAGTATCTTTATAGCATCAAGTTTATCTTTCATCCTCAGTGTGTTATACTAGAGCCACAATCATCCACACGTAAAACAATTTATTTATTTGTTCAGGGAGTGAAAGGGGCTTTTATTTCCCATGTCACTTGCTTTAGACCCCTGCCAGGAGTTAGCTCGACTGCACAATACTTGCACCTTCCTTCCCTATCAGTTCAATGGGAGTCAATGCGAGGAAGATAACCCATTGACTTCATGATAGGAATCTTGGTAAGATGATGGCCTCTCTTGCTATTGTGCTTAAGACTTTGCTCTTCCCTGGAACATTTACCATCACTTTGTTATAGGAACAAATTGCTGCCTTAATAAATGTTATCAGCAGCTTTTACAATGGTAAAAACTACCTCTATGTGGTTTTCTTAACAGTGATTATGGGCCTAAGTTAATGACGTTACATTTTAGTTGTTTACAAGGTTTTCTGTGCTGGTAAATGCACATTGATGGTCACTTACAAGACTGCACAGACAATGTTGCTGGATTGAATCAGTTGCTATGCTTATTCACACAGATTCGTCTATGAAAATGGCTTTATCCGCAGTAGGCAGGGCAAGGCATAAGAGCCCAATCACACCATCATGCTCAGTCAGAGCCTCGCCTAGAGTTGCTGATCATTATTGTATTTTGAATATAAAATACACAGTTGTAGCTTTATTGCCGGCCCTTCCCTGACGTTATACGACTGTGTAATTATTGTATTGTAGTATCACTATAGTGCTCCCAATACATTATGGGGCTGATTCAGAGATGCGATTGCGAAAAGATCGAAAATATACGCACCTTAGCTAAGATCTTAGCAGGTTGCATGCAGGGATATATCTTTAAATTGCTTACTGCACACAGACACTGACCAGCTTTACTATCACACTGTTATTTAGACTTGGGATAGGAATCATCACCTCTCACCTCTAATACTGTTTGCAGCAGATGAAATATGACTCCCCTGAAATCAACATGATTTAGCCCAGGTGTAACTAAGTTCATGCACTTAACAAGGTCTGGATCCAGCCCAATGTTGCTGGATTGAATCAGTTGCTATGCTTATTCACATAGATTCGTCTATGAATATGGCCTTATCCGTAGTAGACAGGGCAAGGCATAAGAGCCCAATCACACCATCATGCTCAGTCTGAGCCTTGCCTAGAGTTGCTTATCATGTAGCTTTATTATACACAGAGGTTTTTTTTGTATGCAAAAGGGTGCCGGTCCTTACCTGAAGTTATACAACTGTATATTTATTGTATTGTAGTATCACTATAGTGCTCCCAATACATTATATGCCCCCACAGTAGTGCCTCCAGTTCATTACTTGATGGTAGTGAAGAACAAAAATAGGCTCTGTATAGGTGTGGTTTGGTATTCGGATGGCCTGATTGCCAAAGGTTTACATGTCGGCACTAAAATCCCAACAGTCGTTACCTGTCTGATAAAGTATCGCAATGCCGAAATGTTTGTTTGGCATTATAATAATCCTGGACCGGATGTATTTTCGGTGACTTACGCTTCCATAAAGCACCCTTAACTCTGCGTGTGCATTTACGTGCGTAAGTTACTTACCCCGGCCCACTTTCACGTAGCTTCACTTGTACGGAAGACAACCACCCCCCTCCGTACGTATGTCAGTAAGGACGATTCATAAGTCTGTGCCTAAATCCTACGTAAATTGTGTGAAAAAAGTTACTACGCATGCGCAGTTAATCTGATCTAAAAAATACGCACGCAAAAACTAGCAAAATCGTATCTGTGAACCTGGTCCCCTGACCTTAACTCTAACCCCTAACCCTAATTCCTAACTCTGGGCCGTATTCAGACTTCGTTTTTTTACTAAAGTTCCGTGCGTATTTTTAGGACCGGATCAATTTTGAATCAGCTGCGCATGCGTAGTAACTTTTATACGCCGTCAATGTGGAGGATAAGGTCGGAAATGCCTAAGGGACAGACTTGTGAATTGGGCGGAGAATAATGTGACCCTAAGTGCATCGGAAATATACAAACCTAAGGATTAGCATAGAAATGGGCGGAGGGGGGCATTTAGATGAAGGAAAGTGGGCGCGCTTACAGAATTAGGGCCGCAAATATCCGCAACTAAGACACATAAGGCCGGAAGTGAGTGCGATTAGTTAGGGCAAGTCAATGCAGGTCTAACTTTAGGTCCGGCCGGAGAAAGCAAGGGGAGTGACTGGGTTTTTTGGTGGGTGTAACCTGCTCAGACTTGCTCCGTCCGTGCGTATATTTGCGGGCCGATCTCCCGACCGAAGTCTGAATACATCAGACTTCTAACTCCCGACCCTAATTTCTAACTCTAACCGATACAGGGCACAGTAGAATTTAGAATTTTTGCCAATGTACCAATGCCAAAATAAAACATTTGAAACCTGTATGCATACTTATCCATTCATTAAAAAAATTAAATTAGCTCTATTTTCAAAAATTGCTTTCTGTTGTCTCTATTTTGTGAACAGCATGTTTGCAGCGGCGACTGCTTCTTCTTATGTACCCATGTACAATACCAAGAAATCTGCATCATAACGCAGTCGACCCAAATTTGCGCTTTGTGCGGAATGCAGTCTCTGCGTGTGAGGCAGGTCCACTCACCATGCCTAAGGCATGGTAATCACACAATTCAGTATTCTGCACGTACAGCGATGTATGTGGAATACTTAAGGTAGGGTCCTAGGCAAGGAAATTAATTTGGCACGCAGGAATGATGGGAGGTAGTGTCCATACTCCTATGTGTAGAATTTAGGATAGCCAATTCTGTACGTTAGCCTCCGCAACAGAGGTAGAACCGGATAGGTTTCCATTCATTTCTACAAAGTTACCAAGACAACATTTTGCCTTTCATTATATTCAAACTTTGGACCAGATTTAGAGTTTGAAAATAAGAGAGGAAGAAGTTACACCTTGGCAAAACTATGCTGATTTCAGGGAAGTCATAATTCATCCGTTGTAAACAGTATTAGAGTTGAGAGGTTCCTAGCCTAGTGTAAAAGTAAAGCTGGTCACTATCTGTACGCAATAAGCAAAAGCAAAGTATTCTCCTTGCATGCAAAAAACGGAATTAACTTGACTCCTCCTGAAATCAGCATGGTTTTACCCAGGAGTAGCTTTCCTTAACTAGGCCTGATCCAGACTTAATAACAACAGCCAATTTACACATGCTGCATGCAAAAACCTGGCTGTAGGAACGCACTGCGCATTTTAGAATGAAATGAAAAGTTAAATTAGCTAAGTTACGTGCATGCGAGGGCAGCGCCAGGGGGGAGCGCATTATCCTTAGTAATGCATAACTTAGGCACGCATATATACGTAAAACAATCTTAGGTCTGGATCAGGGCCTTAGGGTTGTATTCAGATATCCGGTTTCACGTGGAGCTGCGTACGTATTTTTAGGTACGTTTTAACTTAATTTACGTAAGTTACGTTGAATATACGCACGTAAGGGCTTTAGGCACGGGCATGTGAATCACACTTGGGGACATACATACGGATGGGCGGCGTAGAAATACGTACTTGACAATTTACATGAAAGTGGGTGGGGGGCATTTAAATGAACGCCTGAGGGCGTGGCTATAAAGAATCGCACGCACGGAAGACATATACACACGTAAGTACACACTTAAAGATCAGAGTTGTCTATGGAGGTGTAAGTCTACGATTGCACGGCCGGGAGAGGGGAGTGTGGTGGGTGTTGGTGGGTGTGGCCTTGTTACATGCGTGCGTATAATTGCGTACTTTTAAAAAACAGATCTCTGAATACGTCCCTTAATCTGGTCCTTTATGGTACTGGAAGAGAGAAGGTTAATTAGCATACAAACACATTAATCTTTTCATCAAGCGTGACAGTGCATAGAGACATTATGGGAAAAGGTTTATTTTGGACATATTCCATACAGTATAGTAAATAGACTAAATGGCCGTTAATGCCAGACCAGAGGCCGCCGAGTGGCCCCTGGGATGTGCAGAGCATGGCTTAACAATGCATTAAAATGCTTAGTCTGGTGCCTAGGACTTCTGCCAGTAGTTGTCCACATCCGTCCCAGTGACAAGCTCTCTGAATTTCTTATTACATGGGAAACTGTCTGAGGCCGATTTCAGAGATCTGATCCCGCCATGCTCAGATGTCCGCTGGATCTGGCCGTTGTGCAGGGGAGGAGAAGCCCTGGCTCTTACCATAAGATTTTCGTGTCTTCCTCGCGTAAAATGGAGGGGGCATAGCCCACCCTCCTATCCTACATAGTGGAGTTTCTCTCCGCATCTTACCCCGCTGACAAAAAAACGGATTCAAAACCATCCTGGGAATGTGTGGTCACAAAACGTGCATTTTACGATCCTAGCAATCGGAGAATGTCCCTTTTGCGGCAGTCTACATGTGGTTCCTAGTTATTTCTATTATTATTTAATCTAGGATAATTCATGATTTGAGGATGTTTATAGCTTGCAATAACATGCAACCTATAAGCTATTTTTAGAAGAACTTTATGTGATATTCACTACAGAAACTACCAGATCAGACAGGACTCCCATAGGCTATATAAGGTTACTGCAACATATATACAAATTTATGCAGGCCCTGAGGTCAGGTGGCCTGGCAATATCTGGTCTTCCCCCACAATGCCTTTATGCAGAGCCAGGGCTGCCTCTATAATGGGGGGGAGGCCCAGGGCAAAGCTTCCTCAGGCCCCCCAATCCAGCAACTGGCGCATGTGCAGTTTGGGCGTCTTTCTGCACATGTGTAGAATGTCGTCTGACATGTCTGCGCAGCATTAGGCTGTTCATAAATAGTGCTCAGTACTAAGCGCTGTTATAAACCTTTTAGCTGACTTCTGTCAACTTAACTATCAGAGATGCGGCCACCTGCGCTCTGTAGATGCTTCCGGGGAATCAGCTGGAGCCACTATTCGTTAGTATGGATAATGGCTTCGTCTGATCCCTGCCGCTATTACGCAGTTCCGACAGTTAAGCTGATGTGGGGGCTGTGGTAGGTGCCCCGGTTAAAACTCCCTAGGGGAAACTCTGTGCAGAGTCCCCAAATGCCCTGTACAGTCACTGTGCTGGGCATTGGAAGGCTCTGGGCACTCGTTATCTTCTTTGGCTAGGTATGTCCCATATCTGATGAAAAGTAGTGTGATTCAGCCAGAATCTTCCCTTTAATAATTCTAAGAAATAAGAAGGAAATAAAGTCAATGAATCCCATTGTGTTTTTAATGGCCAATCTGTGACTGGTCATAGTCTCTTACAAATGGCCCTTTACTCAATGACTAATTGTCTTTAGAACAGAAAAATAGGCACTAATTCCTCTTCATGGCCAAGCGTCCCCGAGGTAATTACACTGCTGCAAATATTACTCTGTACTATTGATTTCATCTACATTAAACTCTCTTCCTCCATGAGGTCGGAACAATCGTTCAAGTACATTCTGGCCTCCTCTTAGATTGTTTCAGTGCGAGTCCTATTACTGTAAGCTAACTTTCCTATTTTGTGTTGACATTTATTAATTTTTTTTTATTAGACTTGCGAGTTCCATTTTCTGTTCAGATGGACTATTTTTATTGGCACATTTCAGGCTAAGAGTCTCAGATTCAGTCTAACTGAAATCAATCTGATAATATTTTTATCATCACATTTGAATGCAATTACTTAGAGAATAAAGAGCATGGAATTCTATGTCCAATTATCCATGCAGATTTGTTCTTTTAAATCTGTGGGCAGAAAAAGCTTAATCAAAATAAAAACTATTGCAATTTTTTTTTTTATATTTTAGCAAGATATTACACGTTTATATTATATTGTTGATCATCTAAACATTCTTTACAATATATGGAACTACAATACCCTGTTTTTAATACAGAGTTGTTACTACATGCCTGGATTCAGACCTCGCTAAACGGTTGATTTTCGATTGCAACCAGCAGAAAACGATCACATTTTGTGAGTGGGAACGCGCACTTAAATGTCCAAAAGCTTACCTTAATTTCTCAGTACAGATCTGCGTCTATCTGGATTTACTTAATGACTTATTTAATTGTGGATCTGGGGGTTGATTCAGAGATGCACTTACACCTTTTTTTTAGGTGCAAGTGTACAGCTCGGCTAAACCATTTTTCAAAGTAAGGGGTGTTTATTAATTTAAACATTTTTGCACGAAGGGAAAATACATTACTTTTACACATAGAACTAAAATACTGCATAGCTTTATGTTTAGTCTATAAAATAGAGTTGAGCTAAGAAATTTCACCTCCTAATTTTAATTCTGGTTTTACAATTTAGGTCTGCCTCCCCTTGCAGTACAACATGGTATTGCTCAGGTCTACACTTGCACCTAAAAAACAGGTGGAAGTGCAACTCTGAATCAGCCCCCTGGCCATTGGATCTTACAAATCCAGACTTTTGTAAGTGTTTCAATTGATCCCTTATTAATTAAATACAAATAAGGGAACAAGTCAGAGGGCCATATTCAGACTTAATAATGTAGGCCATGTGTAAATGTTTGTGTTTTTGTTAGCTGCAGATATTACACATAAGAACTTATTAAGCATGGAGTTGCGCTAAGAACCTATTGACATGCCAGCACTCTGTAAGAATGGGCCGGATCCTGACCTACGGGTGCCCAAGGTCAGTACGGCCGGTATCGGAGCGTGCACTCTCCACTGTTGGTAGTAAATTCCTACCCTAACTTTTACGATGAGCTGATCGTAACGGGGCTTCCCCCGCCCCTTCTCCGAATTAGCATATCTATCTCTGCCTTTACGGCAGAGATATGAATGTGCAATGGGGGGGAAAGCCCCATTTTCTTAAGAGCCAGCGTATGTAACGTGCATTATCTATGCTGGCCCTTAAGGCGTTGTAATAAGGTTGTGTGCATATGCACAACCTTCAAAACGGGAATTACTAACGACATGTATGTAATTCCCCTTTCAGCCGTAGCCCAGGATCTGGGCCAATGAGGTTAAGAAAAGTGGGTGGTGGAGGCATTTAAATTGGACAGTATGGGCTGGGTTGGGCACTTCAGTTCTTACAGTCGAAAACTCTTAACGAACATATGCACGGAAAATTAAGGTAGTCCTATGGTGGCAGAAGTCAGATAACATCTGTAAGAAGGTGGGGAGTGTTATGGGAGTGCGTACTTATTTCCTACTTAAGAACCAGAATAAGAGGGAGCTGAGATAGGCACTGACTGAACCCAACAAGTGCTACAAATATGAATAGGATATTCACTTTACTAGACCACAGCAATCCCTAAGTATTGAATCGTAATGAGGAGGTGAAGGTCCAATGGTGTGACTCCTCAGACCTATGTCAAATCACTCATCCAATGGGGATAAAGAAATAACAATGGTTTATGCACAGTTTTAAAACCAGGAAACACATCTTAAAACATACAAACATGACCGATCACATAAGCAACTATGCTCTATACTGTGTAGTTGGAACCTACGTGCACACAGGCGGCTGGGGTTTTAATTTCCAACCATCGAAACCATGTATTTCTAAATCTATTGTACTCTGACAATTAAGGCCATATCCTCTGTTGACATAAAATGATGTAACTTTAAGAACCAATCCTTAAGGGTTGGGAGGCTATTGTGGTATTGTTGAAAGTCTGGATTCAGACCTTAATCTTGTTTGTTGGGTGTAGTATATGAGTGCGAATTTCTGAACACTAACGGTTAACCTACTGCCAGGAATGTGCCTACATGGTTAACTTATCCGCACTCTCCTGTATGACTGGATGAGTGAAGGAGAGAGGGTAAAAGTGAGTGAGCAGGGAGCATAGACAGAGCAGAAGAGAGAGTAGATGGGAGCAGGAGCGGGGACAAGGTAAAGAAATTATAGTGTGGGCTGTATCATTGCCGAATTAGTCTTTGGGCTGGATCCAGACTTAAGAAGGAGCTTGAAATTTAGGACCTGATTCACACTTAAGAATCTTCTTAAAATAAGAACTTAAAGTCACACCTGGGCTAAACCATGTTAATTGCAGGGGAGTCATATTTCATCTGTTGCAAACAGTACTAGTGTTGAGAGGTGATATTTCCCAGCCCAAGTCTAAATAACAGTGTGATAGTAAAGCTGGTCAGTATCTGTGTGCAGTAAGCAATTCAAAGATATATCCCTGCATGCAAAGAATACAATTAACTTGACTCCCCCTGAAATCAACATGGTTTAGCCCAGGAGTAACTAAGTTCAAGCACTTAACTA
>WWET01001814.1:0-10635 GCA_011038615.1 Limnodynastes dumerilii | reverse complement strand
TAGGTGGACACACGGCCCTCCATACTCCAGTGCTCCGTAGCAGAAGCTTGAAACCGGGACTTAGTGGTTTCTCAATTTCAAGTGACGGGGGTTTCCAATGTGTGTAATACATTTTGGTTATATTAGGGGTTTGCACATGGCACATATTATAATATATGTGGTTTACATTAGGTTTTGTGAATGGCACAGTATATAGTATGCCATGCTTAGATTACTAATATATCTTATGTATATTATAGTATATGCCATCCCCAGACTCCTAATATATGCCAATATATTATAGTATGTGCCATTAACAGATTTACAATATACCCCGCATGTCCCTTAAATAATGTGTCATTATAAGACCCCTATTATTCCCCACATATGTTATAGAATGTGCCATTTCATGAGAGGAGCACATTACACAATGGACCAGGGCTTATGTCAGTGCATAAGCTCTGTTGAATTCGTTGTGACCTATTCACCATACCCATGTTTTTGAAAATGTATTTTGAAACGTGTATTAAAATTCAGTGAATTACTTTTAACCCCATGTTATCTCCTCCTTTTTTTAACACATAGGAGAGTACAAGAGAAAAAAGGGACCTACTTTCTCCATAAGAAAGAGAAGGGGCTGTATTCAGAGATACGTTTTTTGTGGGGTTTTCCGTGCGTAAAATCGGTTGAACTGCGCTTGCGTACTAACTAAATTTACAAAATCTACGATGATTTTACGCACGGATGTCCATTAAGCACGGACTTGTGAATCGCACTTGGGAAAATACGTACAGAGGGGCGTGGTTGTAATCTGTCCGGAGACAGATGCGTAAAAAGTGGGTGGGAGGGGGGGCATTTAAATGACCATTTGAGGGTGCGGTTAGTTAGATACGCACGTACGGAAGTATTATATGCACGGAAATGCACACTTATAGATAAGGGTGCTCGAGGCACTGGTATGTGAACGCCAACCCGTACTTATGGGGGGAGTGTGATGGGTGTTGCCTTGCTACGTCCATGCGTATAATTGCGAACCTTTCGCTGACAGATCTCTGAATACGGCCCAAGATCTGCTGAAATAAAACCTTTTACACTTGTATCGCAGAGGATCATTGGTAAAAGAAATCATCACTGGACACTTTTCTGGACACTTATTTGGACACTGGTCGGGACCTTTTGTTCACTGTTGGAGATATCAATACACCTACTGTGAGTGCAATAACGACTTTATATTAATTAAGTTACCACCGTGGTGTTAGGGATTTGACGTGTGTGTTTTTTCAGGTCTATGTATTTATTTTATTATTTATTTATTGTTGCACAGTCATTTATTTATTAGATCTATTTCGTGTGTTTTTTATTCATCACATCCAGTAATTTATTTATGTTTGCATAGCACTTTAATCAATTAATCACATTACATTAGAGAAGGATCACTAAATAGCACCCTACTCAATCAATACCCATATATAGTTGTTCTTATTTATGGGGTATAGTGGTAACCCCAAGTGTTAGAAGCTGCTTTTATCTAGGCTGCGCCACTTGTCAAATTTTTCATTCACTGGTTGAATTCATTGGTAAAGTAACATATTTTGGTGATTGTGGTTCGGATTCACAGTTACGTAGTTTTCGTCTTATGTATGTTGTTTTAAGAATTGAGCTACTACGCATGCGTAGTAGCTTATTTACGCTATCTATGTACCATTTCTGTGTAAGTGTGGTCGAACGTAAGTCAAAAACTACGTAACTGTGAACCCGGACCTGTGTTCCTTAAACGATTGATGTCAATTTCACCCATGTATGTTCTTCTCGGAAGTGTGTCGAAAAGTTGAAGAACATTGAAGATTTACGGTTGCAAGACTTCTACCGGGCTGCACCCACTCTCTGAAATAACCTTCCTCGCCCATTAAGACTATCCTCGACTCTACAAACTTTCAACGTCCCTTAAAACTCTTCTCTTCAGACAAGCTTATCAAATTCCACAACCTCCCTAAGCATTAAGTACCATATTAACAACCACTTCTGCCATTTAACACATTATTAACACTAACCCTGCACACTCTCTTTCTACAATTCAATTCCATCATCTCTGCTACTAACACTGCTGTGTGGCTGGATCATACAGAGCACTGACAGCACTTTTGCCATACACCCTAGCTGGTCCATTGTGTGATATATAGCATTTGCCCTTATGTATCAATCCCACTGTCCTATAGAGTGTAAGCTTGTGAGCAGGGCCCTCTTACCCACCCAGTCTGTCTGTTATTCCCCAGTATTGTTATAAAGATTGTTAAACTGTAAAGCGCTACGTAATCTGTGGGCGCTATATAAAAACCTGTTAATAAATAAATAAATAATTGTTAATACCATTTATAAGTCAGCAAAAACACTACAAATACTGTAAAGACTACAGACATAAATTTTCATTAATAACACATAATAATAATAATCCATAAAATAAGTTTAGCTTGATGTACTTTTACTAATGTAGCCCAGGATTAAGCGTTATAGTAAATGTATATGTTTAATGTGAAATGTGTTTATGACATGACACATGTATGTAGACAGCATATTCTAGGCTTCTAGACACATCCATGGTTTATGGTGAAGTCCTTGGGCTGGACCTCATTTACAAAATACAGATGACTTCCGTGCGCTAGGTACAGAAGCTGAATATTAGCACTGCGCATGTAGAGTACCAATATTACCGCATTGGAACGCGGCCGTCTAAAGCTGCGTTCCATGCAGATATTTGCTTCTGCAAGGGTGGACATGGCCACCCACTATCCGTAAGAGATACATGCATGGTGGGTGATATCAGGCATTGAAATTGTACAGCACAGGCTGGGTTTAGCCCTTATGTACGGGTTCCATATGCCACTCTGAAAATGGCATTTTTGAATAGACACAGCCAAAAGCTAATTGTCGCCGGTGTCTATTTAGTAAATGTCATGAACGCATAAGTCACGCAGCAGATTCACCACAGTACCAGGCATTTACGACGGTTCCCGACAGGTGAGCGCAGGGCTGTCTTAAGGTTATGCTGCGCGTATGGGATAGATGGCAGAAGGGGAGGCTTAGGGTTAGTCTGCGGGGAGGAGATGGATCAGAGAAGGAGAGACTTAGGGTTAGGCTGCAGGGAGGGGATGGATGGCAGAAGGGGAGACTTAAAAGAAGTCTGCGGGGAGGGGATGGATGGCACAAGGGGAGACTTAGGATAAGGCTGCGGGGAGGGGATGGAACCTATAAAGGGAGACTTAGAGTTAGGCAGTGGGGAGTTGGGGAGTGAATGGATCGGATAAGGGGAAGGTTAGGGTTAGGCTTCGGGGAAGGGAGGATTACGGTAATGGAGTTAGGGTAAGGATTCGGTAAAAGGTTGGGGTTGGAAAAATTACTCACCAGTCGGCACTATAGATTCTTGCTGGGGAGCATTCATTCCGTCTCTCAGGCTTATGTACGTTTCATTCTGCTTGCATGGATAGATAATTGCCCCAGTACACAGTGCCCTGCTCTCCTATGTACGGTAATGTAAACTTAGAAATTCTGTACTTTACCCTCCATTGCGAAGGCTACATGCGGAATTTCAAAGAAAATCTGGATCAGGTCCCTTATTTTTATATACATTGCTAAAATTTTGTCCCCAGTGACTCCTATGACAACCTAAAGCATGCATGACTGTATGCAGACAGGAAAGTGTGCACAACTTGTCCAGAATCAATGGAACGTTTCCACACAGGAGATCATTAAAGAGTATTTATGTTTTTCTATTTTTTACAGTTTTATTTACTTACGTATTTTCTTACAAGCTGATATTGTAAGCAGTTACCTGATTCATTCTTACTCATGCCCCTGTGAAGCCTTAAGTTAACTTAACCACTGAACTAGTAGCATTGTTGAGGCCACTGACTATTTCTGAGCTATCTTTACACCCACATTGTGATGGTGCATATGGATCTATGTCTGTGCTTTTTTTCTGCTCACACAAAAGGCTGGAAAATATGGTAATTTCATGCTCTTCATAGCTCAGATACTGTTCTTCAATACACTGTCACACTTTTTTTAGACTAGTAATTTAGAAAGAGGGAGTGCATGCTTGTTATAAGTGAGCAGTAGATTAATGTCAGTTTAGATGGAGAAGACAGAGAGATTCTGACTTCGGTAAAGATTCCGTTGTGCATGAATAAGCATGCAGGTGCACTTCAGACCGATCAACCAAGCAGAAGATGAAGCAAGGCATTCTGGGATATCAGAGGTGACCAGACCCACAACTATTCATGCACCATTTTACCATGAGAATAGATTGTATCAATGGCAACAAATGCACAACTTAAAATGAACATAGTTTTATCTATAAATTGTGAATCATTATCCCCAGTCTTTAGGCAATCAGAATAAAAGAAGCAGAACAGTATAAAACAGACAACATTGGGAAAATGTATCAATAAATGTGGAGGGTCAGCTTTTCACTCTCTGCCCTATTCTAAATTATTTCACTTATTGCTAATGAAAATAATTGTCCAACTAAAATCAATTGGATTATTATAAACGCAATTAACCAATGTGCTCTGTCATATGTCCCATACCGATGGGAGTCCCCGCATAGAATGTGGATATCGCGAAATAGGGACAGCCGAAAGTTCCTTTTTGGCTGTCTCTATTATGAATTGCCATCTATTTTAGAATTTTATTTTCAGAATGGGTGAGTATGACGATCAATATACTCACAAATTCAATTTCAGAAACGCCGCTGCCTCTGCCACATGACCCGACCACCGGAAAGGTGAGTAACCTGCGGGGAATGGTGGCTTAGGGTCAGGCTGTGGGGAAGGGAAAGTTAGGGTCAGGCTGCAGGGAAGGAAGGGTTATGGTCAGGCCAGGGTCAAGTGGCAGGGAATGGTGGGTTAGGGTTACGGTAATAGAAGGGGAGAGTTAGGGACAGAATTAGGGGAAGGGTTGGGGTTACTTTTAACACTCACCTTTCAGAGCACTGTATTCGGTGCTATGTCTCATCGAGTTCGAAACTGGCTGTGAGAGAATGGCCCTATCGAAATAGGGGCGTTCTTACCAGGGACCCAGACCGGTCCCATACACAATATCCAATTCATTGTATAAAAGTAACCAACAGCTTCGCTTAGTATGACGTTTGGACAGTGTGTATGATGCGTTCTTCACAATATTGTTTTATCATACTTGTATAATGCTATATTGGGGCGATCATATTCTCCCAGAGATGACAGCTTGTGTGCATGCTCTATAAGGCAAGCGCCCATCACACTGTGTTTATGCAGCTATATTCTGATCACATTGACAGACTGCAATGCTGCCAAGTTTAAACCAGAATCAATGTCTGTGACATCAGATCTCACTGTCCAAAAAGAATGATTGTGTGGCATGCTTAAATGTTAGTGGGCCTTTTTCCAAACAGTGGCCAAGGCATCTTCTTCCAGTCATGTGAGTACCAGTAACCTGTTTTGCAAAATAAATAGTGGCTGCATGAATACAGTGCTGAAACGTTTTTCAAGAGAAAGGAGGATAGTCAGATATCTAAGCTAAAGAGACAGAAACCCCCGATTTTCCTTATACCCTCTCTAAGCCCACCGTATCCATACCCTCATCTTAAGAACAACATCAAAACAATTAATCAGCTATGAAATGAACCCTATTCTATGTTGTCTGGTGAGAACCTTCCAGCTGTTTATGCCCCTTCTGCCCTATAATTAGGAATCATGCTGGATCTCACAGAGTATAAATTGATTTGCAATAGATATACGGAGTAGGTTGGAAGGTTATCCTCTCAAAAGAAATAATAGCCAGTCCCGCAAACTTTGGTTATTAGGCGTTAGATTGATTAACGATGGCTATGAAGGTTGATACCAATATTGTGAGAACAACTCACTGTAGAGATTACTACCGAGGATACAATTGGACTCACTGTGGTAGTAGCTCCGTAGATTTTCCATGGTATAGGAGAAAAAACTGCCTCACCGTTGCTAGTTATCATATTAATTTTTTGTTTGAATAAACTGCGGGTCTGAATGAGAAAAAATAGCAATGATAGATGCTGTTGCCTCTGTTAGCAGAGTCACATTGTGTGACTTAGACTCATATATGTAAAAGGATATGTAAAAAGGAAAAAGAAATTGTCGACTGGTTGTTAAGCCTTCTGGATACAGCTGATGTTAGCTTGAGTGAGGCTCCTGGTGATAATAGTCACATAAGACACAGATCTACAGATCCACTTTGATTTATAGCTTATCCAATTATAAGTGAAAGTGTCTAGGAAAATTTCATCTAAGAATCTGTATTGATATAAGATCTTCCTCCCAGTAAACAACAGCTTTCTTCTGCACCGGAACACCAGAGTGCTAATTATCTAACTGGGAGAATTGCTCTTCAGATGACCTCACCAGCCAGTAAAACTATTTCATTGTGTAGTGTGCTTCATACCGGATTTGCAGTTTCCTAATTTATTATACTCAAAGGACTATGGGGTCTGTTTACAAAGATCATTTTCATGATGCCAGTTTTGAAGCGAAGATTGGCACTATCGCATAAAAATGATTTTTTTAAATATTTACTAAATCCCAAAGTGGAGTTTTACACGGAGTGCATTTATGGGTAAATATTCCAGCGATGTTCCCATATATCCCTCTTTTTCTCCCACTAACAACTGTTATTAGGGGGAGGAAAAGGGGGGTATATATGGGAATACTGTTGGAATAGATATTGAAAGTGAAAAAATGTTTAGTAAAAAAATAAAAATGTTAACTTTACAAAAAAAAATTCTTCCTAAAAAATTTTTTTTATACATATGAACTATTACAATAATTCAAAACAAAAAAACTAAAGAAAAAAGAGAAGACTTACCTGTCTGGGCGACGTGGCTGACTGCCGATTTCCAAGTCTTGGCATGAAGACACTGTGCATGTGCTGGACATTCATACGATCATCCCGGGACCTCGCAGGAGGGGTAAGTATTTGTATTTGTAAATACTGTGAACACCAAAACTAACACTAAAAATAGATCCCTGTGTATTATAATCAGAGCCGCTATGTTCCATGCAATGGCATTTTAAATAAGTGTCATCTTTCAGACCATGCTAAATAATAAGTACTGATAAAAATCTTCTTGTTTAATATTTATTCTCTCATAAAGTGTAATAACATATTTATGAAATCTGTAACATCTTATCTGCAATCATAAGTTTTATTGCCGTATTTTTGCTTGATATGTATATGATACTGTATAGCATTAGATTGCTTTAATTGTTCTTTTATTGTTTGTTAGTGTTTATTAATAAATATTTAAATAGAAGTTGACTAGCGCTCCTCTTTGATATATTTGTTTTTGTTGGGATTGGTGATCCCTATAGGAGCAGCTGTCAGACCTCTATTATTTGTAGAACAGTGAAGTTTATATCATTGAAAGCGCTGGTATAGCCTTATTTATTGTTTTCTTTGTTGTGTACAATAAAGACCAATGCAACTCTCTGCATGACCGCTGCTTGCCTGCTGAGGGAGGGGAGGGATGGAGTCACATAGGACCGTGTTAACAATAAGAGCCGGATCATGAGGTACGAACGCAAGGAGACTTACGCAAGTCCCTTGACTAAGAACATTGGCCCAGATCCTGGGCTATGGCCGACAGGGGAATTACATGCAGCGCGTACATAAATCCCGTCTAGAAGGTTGGGCACATGCGCACAACCTTCTTCTGACACCGTTAGTGTTGGTGTACGTAACTAACGTTATGTATGCCGGCTCTTATGAAAAGGGGGCTTCCCCCCATTACGTATGTCTTATCTCCGCTGGAGATAGACAGATGGGATGGGGCAGGGAAAGTCCCGTTACGATCAGGTATGCGGCACGTAAGTGTCCAGATTTCCTACCGTCAGCTGGGAGTGCATGGGGCGTGCGCTCCCTGCTACAGTGCCGGTCGTATTGACCTCGGGCGGCCGTAAGGCGCCCGTAGGTCAGGATTTAGTCCATTGGCACTAAGTTACGTACGTCTAAAGGTACGATGAAGGTACGACCCTTTATATATGAATGTCGTATCTCCGCCATACAGGCAAGGATAGGCATTTAAATGAAGAGTCGGGCGGGGAAGTAATCCGGGTCCATACGGACGCAGATTAACTCGTAACACTTAAGGTAGCACACAAGTGTCCAGATTTACTACTCTTAGAGGGGAGTGCCAGGGGCATGCACTTCCCTCTATGCTGCGTAAATATAGACCTCCACACGCACGTGAAGCATACAGGGGTCAGAATCTAGCCCTAAGTCCGCAAGGGGACTTGCTTGTGACATCTTCGCATGCGTCCGCCAGATATTACGAAGCGAATCTCCATGAGGACGGATCTCTGGACTCCCCTTTTCTGTGTGTAATAGCTGACCCCTGCACGTACAGAAAACTTGCAGGGGTCTGCATACAGTCCATACAGGACAGTAAGAGTGAGCTCACACAATTGCACAAGATCCAGAGCTCAATGCAGCTGACAGTAACCATTGCTTACAGCACAACTGTTCAACCAGCCATAGGTCAAGTTTAAGTCCATGGGGCAAACACTCCACGATCTATTTCAGGCCACTGCATCACTGCTTCATACTCCAAACTCAATGCAAAACCTCAGGAAATGCAGTTTATGCATTGTGTAGGTGTGAAAAATGTATCTAAGGGGGGGACAACCATCAGGGAGGACAGCCAGGACTACTCTCCCGGACCCGCAGCCTTCATTACAGGGCCAATGTGCAGGGAAGAATTTTCCTGTGCACCGGCCAAATGGTAGCGCAGATCCAAGGGGCCCTGCCCATGGGACGTCACAGATAATGTCACATATGGGCGGGGCCTACAGATGTCTCCTGGGCTCCACCAATTCTGAAGGCGGCATACATGAGAGTGCAGTAGCATGTAGCTGCATTGAGTATGGCTGCTTTGTGTCTGTATGCTACATGCATATGTATTGTGAGCTACACTTGTGTGCGCTATAGGATTGCACACAGGCTGCCCATGTGTCACATGTACACCGTGTGCTGCCCATGTATCACATGTACACCTTGTGCGCTGCCTTATGTGCGCAAGGTGCAGATTTTACCCCTTTTTTTTGATTGTTCCAACTCTGGTTGTAATATTGGGTCTGATCCAGACCTACGCCGATGCGCTGTGCTTACTAAAGCACAGCGTATCGGCGTTCACTTTCCCCGACACTCCCCCTGTGTGGGCGTTTTTATCGAGAGAACACTCTACATCAAATTTAAAAGATTCAATATATGAAACGGTTTTATAAATGTCAGTCTTCATGAGCATGCTAATTCATCAGGACACATGGACACGATTTATGGACAGATCTGTGGCTTTCATTGCTTTACCATATGTTTCTCTGCTATTGTCCCATTTTATCAGCAAGATTAGAAAATCCAATCAAATGATGCAATGTACTTTGGAATGTTAAATCATTGTGGGTGGGTACAAACTGATACAATATCATTTATTGTATGATCGGCACAGTAAAAGTGAAAATTCTTTGAGTACCCACCACAAACATGTTACAGAGCTAGAACACACAAGGTGTTGTCTCTATGGCAATCTTCTTACCAACCAATGTGACCATGCAAGTTCCAGGAGCTTCAAGATGAATTAATACAAGAGAGGTCCACTCTGATGGTCTAGGGATCTCTGCATCAGAAGATCTAGTTACTGGGTAAGATGTAAGCTTGTTTCTGCTCTCTGGAAGTGATCTACTTGAGCTGCGAGACACTATGATAAGGGACTGGTCGCTTGACTGGTACTTATTTACCCTGAAGCTGCTGTAGAGCTGTTTAAAATTAAGTCTTATTCAAATATAAAGATAGGGATCGCAGGAGATCCAAAATAGGTTGAACTTGATGGACTGGTGTCTTTTTTCAACCTCTTCAACTATGTTACTATGAGCCTGATTCAGAACTACGTCTGCAGGCATTTTTACGCCGGACGTATGTGTAAATTTGTCTAAAAACAGGCACAGCGGATGCGTACAATGACTACTTCCTGTCGTAACTCGTAGTTGACCGTAGTTGTAATTCGTTCATCCGAAACAGTTGCGTAATTATGGACAAAAGTGCGTGCCCATAATACGATAGCCGTAAGTACGATGCAGTTACGCTATGGAGGCGGGAGGAAGCATTTAAATTGTACAATATGGGCGTGCTTAAGCTGCTACGAACATCGTGTAATTACAACCGGATATACTTACGCAGGAAAAGTTAAGGTAGGGTTCGGAAAGCGTAAGGAGGAGAAATTACGGTCGAGCAAGGGGAGTGTCCAAGGGAGTGCATTGTATTTACGATGGGCCTGATCCAGACCTACGCCGTTGCGCTGTGCTTACTAAAGCACAGTGTATTGCCACTCACTTTCACCGACACTCCCCCTGTGCGTACGTATGGCCCCTTCCTTACGCCGGCTGAAGGCTACCCTAACTTCAGCCGGCGTAAGGAAGGGGCCATACGCTCTCACAGGAGAGTATAGCTGCCTAGCCTGCCCTCCCACCCTTATTAAACTAACTCCCCCCCGCCCACCTACACTAACCTGATCGTAGGGATGCTGCGGGAAGTCCCCTCCAGTGTCCCTACGACACTGCTACGGACGCTGGATCCACGATCGGGCGTTGCCGTAGCGACGCC
>WWET01001813.1:258953-270983 GCA_011038615.1 Limnodynastes dumerilii | reverse complement strand
GGGGGTGGGGCGATGTGCGTAACAATGACCCAGTCTGTCTGACCATCGTACAACCCTATGAAACGTGAATTACCAGCGCGATGGAGGAGTAATTGCAGGGTGTGTGTGTGTGTCAGGGCTGTATACAGGGAGCACAGGCGAATTCTCACTTTTATAATAATAAAGCCGGAGCGAGATCTTTTACTCATCGGCAGCGCAGCTGTTTCTCTTCCCTCGGTTCCCGGAATATTGCTAAGGTTTGGAAGACGGTAACCTCAACCTACGGGATTGAACATAGCAATTAAGCCTTATTTTCTCGTGGAGGGCTGCCATCGCTCGCAGGAAGGCAAAGGGTTAGGTTAAAGAAAATTCTTCCCTGCGGCGCAGACTCTTCTGACATCCAAATATTCATTAAAAGAGTCTTAGACGTATTTTTAGCCTGGAATTTTTTTTTGAACAATATATATATAAATTTTCTTTTAATCTGTTCCGCTGCATATGAAGGTTAAATGATAGATTGTAATTCTATTCCCACGATGATCCATAACGATGAAAAACAGGCAACTTACACGTTTCGTGCGTGCGTTCTGCGCAGGAGCACACATGATGTTAGATATCAGAGCACATTACAAAGGATCCTGGATTTGGCTCTAGAAGTTTTCCTGAATGCGGGACGGGACGGCAGTGTAGAGGGTGTAGACATGGCGGGTGAGGGAGGTATTTAATTTGTACAATAAGGGATTGGTTAAGCGTTTATGTAGATCAATAAGCACCAGCCTCATTTTAGGTGGAGAAGGCTTGATTCAGAGATCCGGAACTAACGATAGTTCCGTGCGTATATTTAGGGTCGGATCGATTTTGCATCAACTGCGCATGCGTAGTAGTAGTGATACGCCATGTACGTTGAAGTTAAGGTCAGAAATGCCTTAAGGTCGGACTTGTGAATCGGGCGGAGACTAATGCGACCCTAAGTGCGGCGGAAATATACGGACCTAAGGATTTGCATAGAAATGGGTGGGGGGAGGCATTGAGATGAGGGAAAGTGGGCGCGCTTACAGAGTTAGGGCCGGTAATATACGCAACTAATACACATAGGGTCGGAAGTGAGTGCGGCCAGATAGGGCAAGTCTATGGAGGTGGAAGTTTAGGTCCGGCCGGAGGTTGCGAGGGGAGTGACTGTTTATTCTGGTGGGTGTAACCTGTTCCGACCTGCCACTTAGTTGTGTATATTTGCGGCCCGATCGCCGACGGATCTCTGAATACGGTTCAGAGTGTTTAAAAATTAAGGGAGGATACGGGGGACGAAAGTGCTATAGGTGTGAAGGCAATGAACTGCCCCCTAGTGTACGTAATATAGGATCGCACTGTCGTAACTTCATTTGCGCAATGGAGGAGTCACGCAGTGTGTACTTAGTTATGGAACAGGTTCAGTGAGCTGGATCCTGACTTGCGAACGTCAGGCCACATAAAGCGCGTAAGTGGTTTGATTTAACTAAGTTCCGAAGAAATGCGTTGTGCTTCACCTCCGCCCGCTAAAGTGAGCAGGGGGAAGCATGGTAATTGTACAGTGTGGGAGGGGGGAAGCATGGTAATTGTATAGTGTGGGAGGGGGGAAGCATGGTAATTGTACAGTGTGGGAGGGAGAGGCATAGTAATTGTACAGTGTGTGAGGGGGGGAAGCATGGTAATTGTACAGTGTGGGAGGGGGAAGCATGGTAATTGTACAGTGTGTGAGGGGGCTCCCTGCGGATCAATGGTTGTACGGACCTCTGATCCACACGATTGCTTTAAGGTAGGCTTATGGCAGTGTAGCGTCAGGGGCCGTGCACTCCCCTCTGTCTCAGATGGAGAGACCCCTGCATGCACAGAAAGTGTGCGGGGGTCTGTATCCGGTCTTCTGTGTGTGTAATTGAGGTGCCGGATGTAAGTCTGGATCCGGTCCAAAGAATCAGATCCTGATATTTGATATTTTCTCATGCTGAGCAATGGTTGTATACACATCCACAACTGCAATATTTACCACTTCCCTCGATCCAATGAGCATGCATTATCCAGCGCTTACCTTAAGTATTACGGCCGGATTCAGATATAAAAAACTGCTTGTGGAAGTCGGGTGATTTTCTGGCAATGTACATGCCAGATGTTCTTCAATGGATCTCCAGTCATATGGAACACAGTTCTGTACTTCTGAAGAGATGAGTGACAGAGCAGCTCACCCCCTCTGCCCACCCAAACTCCGTACGGTATGTGTGTGTGGGGGGGCCGTATTAAGTTCACAGTAGGGGTTGGGAGACATAAGTGGTCTGTACGCACCACTGATCCACACAGGAGACATACAGCAGTGTAACTGCCGCAATATCCGCATGAGAGAGTTGAGTGACAGGAAAGCTCACCCACCTATCCATCAGAACGATGCCCCCTCCCTCTGTAACTCTAAGTAACTACCTCTACATTCTATCACATAGAACTTAGACTTTTGTCTCACTCCTGTTGTATTTGGCACAATTGTGTCTACTTTATTGTCACTTATATCACTATTCTTATGTTTCTGTTCATTTTTCAAAAGATGTCTCTTTAGAGTTAAATATGGAGGTAAAAGTTGGGAGGACGACCGGGGGAAAGAGACTCTGAACATGTTAACCCCCTATGGTCTAAATGAAAATTTTGAAATCACACGATTCATTTAAATAATCCTGGCTAAATGTGAATTTGGGTATTTAATGTCTTTTTCTGATTGTATTATATCGGGATGTTGAATTTGTTATTATGTATTTTAGAGTTTATCACTGGTAGAATTGTTCTGTTTTTTGTATTGGTTTTTAAATGTGTTAAAATGTTTCTTTTGGCCGTGACTTTAGCCGTCCCACCTTGGGCTCGGAGTATAAGTAACCTGTATTAACAAGCCTCCAATACCCCCTGATGAAGTCACGTGATGATGAAATGCATTGGGGCGGAGTCTTGTGATCCTCACCTTCCGAAGCAAAAGGTGTATTTGTGGATGTGGTCTGTCTCATATCCAGGATGCTGGTAAAGTCAAATAGCTCCACTACATGCTGCTGCTTATCGGGTTTGGTGTTTTTTATATGCATAAAACGACAATTTTTTTTTTTTATTCTTTATTTATAGTTTTAACAAGATTTCCAGCAATCAGAAAAAGCAAGAAAGCAAACTGAGCAGCTGGGTTACATCACATTTCAGAAGAGTCGATACATCAGGTGAATAGCTGGTCACAAAGCACATATTATGCGTCCAGAGGGAATAAGATTTGTGCTTACAGTAAAAACTACTACTAATTGGTTAGTAAGACGGACAAGACAAACAGGGGCAGGGAAGAGGAAGAGGAAATAGGGATGGGTTACACCAAGATAGCGGATGGGTTTAGATCCTTTAGCGTAAGAAGTGGCCAATTGGTGTCCTATTATACCGCCTATACCAGTGGTTATGCAGGCACCGCAGGGCCTATTCTCTCATGACCGTTAGATACTCCGGTGTCAGCCGGAACCCCAGCCAGCGGAACCATACGGCTACATATGTTTGATATCCCGTGGAGACAGGCAATAGAAGATCATCCATAGATTCATACCAGTCGATCCTGGCAAACCAATCTCTCGAGGTCGGAGGGGAAGGGGACCTCCAGCGCAGGGGGATGACAGCTCTAGCTGCATTAGTTAGATGACGCAGCAGGAACTTCTTGTACGCTGTTACTGATGTGTCAGAATATAACAACCAGAATTCTGGGCCGTCAGGAACCTCCTCCCCCAATGTCTTCTTAGAGGTTTCTCTCACCATACTCCAGAATCTGACGATAACAGGGCACTCCCACCAAATGTGCATGAAGGTACCAGTGTCGTTTAGACACCTCCAGCAGAGATCATGTGATGAGTCACATCAGAAAAAGCAAGAAAGCAAACTGAGCAGCTGGGTTACATCACATTTCAGAAGAGTCGATACATCAGGTGAATAGCTGGTCACAAAGCACATATTATGCGTCCAGAGGGAATAAGATTTGTGCTTACAGTAAAAACTACTACTAATTGGTTAGTAAGACGGACAAGACAAACAGGGGCAGGGAAGAGGAAGAGGAAATAGGGATGGGTTACACCAAGATAGCGGATGGGTTTAGATCCTTTAGCGTAAGAAGTGGTCAATTGGTATCCTATTATACCGCCTATACCAGTGGTTATGCAGGCACCGCAGGGCCCATTCTCTCATGACCGTTAGATACTCCGGTGTCAGCCGGAACTCCAGCCAGCGGAACCATACGGCTACATATGTTTGATATCCCGTGGAGACAGGCAGTAGAAGATCATCCATAGATTCATACCAGTCGATCCTGGCAAACCAATCTCTCGAGGGCGGAGGGGAAGGGGACCTCCAGCGCAGGGGGATGACAGCTCTAGCTGCATTAGTTAGATGACGCAGCAGGAACTTCTTGTACGCTGTTACTGATGTGTCAGAATATAACAACCAGAATTCTGGGCCGTCAGGAACCTCCTCCCCCAATGTCTTCTTAGAGGTTTCTCTCACCATACTCCAGAATCTGACGATAACAGGGCACTCCCACCAAATGTGCATGAAGGTACCAGTGTCGTTTAGACACCTCCAGCAGAGATCATGTGATGAGTCACGGAGGGCACCCTGAGCCTGTCTTTGCAGTGACTGTACCTTGTTTTATTAAAGGTTAACACACTACTAGACGCCCCCTTCTCTTTATTTTACATTTTCTCAGATTACGATGCCTAGGACGGGAACCGGCACAAAACTAAGGCGAAGACGGGGTCCCGGTGAGATCTAATGTGGACTTTCAAGTACTATGGACAGAGATACGTGACCTGAGGTTAGTCATTTATATGTTGCGTTGTCCATGCAGACTTTCTTATATTGGCAAGACCAAAATGACCTTCAGAGAAATATTCAATCTACATCGATCATCAATTAGGACTGCCTTGGCCACGGGGTTGACGGATCAACAGTGGCAAGGCACTTTCTAGAAGCAAGACATTGACTCCCGGAACTAAAATGTATACTTATTGATCAGGTGCCGTTGAACCCAAGAGGGGGAGATCGCGACTTGTCCTTACTACGGATGGAATCGAAGTGGATTTTTACTTTGGGGACCGTGAAACCAGGCAGATTGAATGAGGTTCTTCCTCTTTCATGCTTCCTATGATGATGCACTTATGGACAAGCTCTAATGATGTTCTTTCATTTGTTTTAACTAGTTAACCTAGTGTGACTTTGTCTTTGCACTTATAATATCTGTTCGTGTTTTATTTGCGGGATCCTAAGTGTGGGCTAACCCGTGTGTTTACCAGGTTGCAGATTTGGTTGGATATACCATGAACGTTTTACTATGGTGTTGCCACATAATATTTGGGATGGATTTCATATTTTAGGATTGGAACATCCTGCCTAGGTTTAGTTATATTTTCTGCTTTGATTCTGTGAAAGAATGTATTTTTCCACATAAACTTGATTATGTTTATTTACTGTTTGTGTTTTTTGATGTGTCACTAGTTGACCTGTTACATGATTTTGGTATGACATGTTTCCCTTTGTTTTCTCACAGAGCGGCTCGTATTGTGTGCGTTTGGCGTCCCCAGCAACCATCTCCAGGTGACAGCCCTGCTCCAAGCAGCGATCAGAATGACAGAGGTATCGCAATAGCGATGTTTCACCATGGCAACCCCCTGACGTAGGCGCCATTGCCGGAAACAGAGGTGAATCCTGGAGTGGTTTGCGAGCGCAGGCAGCGTGCAGCCTGTGAGTATCACTGGGGGTAAGTTTAGCCTCTTTTTGGTGGTATGGTATATATATATAAATATATATATATATATATATATATGGTTCAGATGTTTGTTCACTTCATGTATGTCCCTGAGGAAAGTGATTCTCCTTTCACTGAAATGTCGGAATAAATAAGACAAATTGTATTTACTATATAAGACTGTATTGCAACAAGTATTCTATCTATACCAGTTTTTTTGTGTTAAGTTGAATGCCGTTACCTATGCTTTTCTATATATATATATGAATACAACAAAAATGAGCGTGCGCGTTCCCTTAGTCCAGCCAAAATAATGCAGTTCAAAGCACAAGATTCCTCTGCCAGAGAATCCGCGTCTTCCCCTTTAAATGGCGCGTCCAGATCCACGCTAGGTACTGTAAATAAAAGTCAGAAGAGAAGGGGGCGCTTCATTGTGCAGTAATTTATTAATAAAACATAGCCAGCATAAATTAATGATTGAATAAGTACCAGAAAGTAACTTGTCCAACAGCACATCAAAAGAGACAACCGCAGGAATGGACTGCCAACTGGCAGCTCCCACTCACATACCGTATAGCGGCTCACAGCGTTCAGCGTCCCGCGTCCCGTGTTGGGTCCTATGCTGTGGTTGGAGCCTTCGGTTGAGATGTCCTGCACGTTGCTCTGACGTTGAGTTGATTGAGAGGGGCGATGGGCGATATATTTATTCCTCTATATATATTTATATATGTGTGTGTGTTTTTCTCCTGAGTGTTACTGGTAGCTTGCTCATCGATTCTTGTAATTGTGATTCCTGTTGCGCCACACCTCAGTTAAAACAACGAATTTCGTTTCACACGAACAAATACCATTTATGTTACAAAACAGCTGATAGTGCACAAAAAACTCAGCAGTAACCTTTATCAATGCATCATATTTGTATTAGGTACCAAAAAGGTTATTAGTCTGCTAGAAGACAAGAATGCCTCCCAGACGTTCGTTTCTTGGAATGGCATAAGCATTCACTTTGTCAGGTTTGCCCTTTTCGGAGAGGCTTGACCTACTGGAGAACAGGGAGTTCAATCAGAACGGTGCACAGGAACAATTGATGGACAGGTGCCCGAGTGTCTCGTGGAAGTGGTTTTTACAGTTTAGATTAACTTTATTATCATATGTGTGGTTACAAAAATAATGTAAGTTAATAGTGTAAAAATTATATGAATATAATAATAATGGAAAAAGTCTAGGGGCCTCATTCATTAAACCCGATTTGGCCGAAATCACGTCAAGTCGCGTGATTTGAGCTTAAAAAATCACCAATCCGGATTCATTAAGCTCAAAATCGCATGATTTGCGGTAAAAAAAAAATCGCCATGGCAAACATCGCTGGACAGAAATCGTCCAGATGTTTGCCATGTAAAAGATAGAAGAAAAAAAATCACCGTATTCACTAAAGGCGTTTTGAACAAATCGCCTTCAGCCAGAGAGGTGCGATTTTAATGTGATTTCAAATCGGGACTGACAAAAACACACAATCAAACTTGCTGTGATTTGTTAAAGGGGTAATCGCTGTAGTTTTCTATTGAAAAGCACCGCGATTTAGCCCATTACAAATCGCACAACATCGCCTTAGATTGGAAAAACTGCGGACAAATCGTTTTTTCATGAATTCGGAAATTTTTATTAAAAAATCGCGGCTATATCGCCCCGATGTGCTGCGATTTGAAATAGTTTTTAACGAATGAGGCCCTAGATCTCTGCCGATGATGCCGTCGTTGCAGGAGGAGTTCTGATGCCAGTGCTGTGTGTGCGAGTGAAGACCACGCCCATCAATGTGATTAGAATGTGACATATTTGATGTTGATTAAAAATGTACAATAAAGTTTTCTGAGAATAAAACTCTGTAATTTAGTTTATCTTACCTGAAGGCCGTAAGAGATAGATCCATATGATCCCACACTGTATGATTTAAATGCCTCATCCCGCCTCCGAAGTGTACTTACGGGTGTCGTATGGCTGTCACGCTCCTTAGTTCGTAGTTACGCTGTTTATACGACGCTGGTACGTTCAGAGTTACGTGGCGTAACATCTGCCGCATGCGCAGTACATACAACACAGTGCTTTGACGTCAGCGGCCAGCGTGCTTGGTTCTGGATCTTTGTTGCGGTCATCTCATGTCTATATTACAGCCTCCACTTGTGTTTTTATCACTTTGGGAAAGGGAATGTGTCGGTCATGAAGTTGCATTGAGTTTGACCGTTCTGTTCCAGGCAAGCTATCTCTAGTGTTCTGATCATCAGTACTGTTGATACCATTCTGTGTTCACGTCTGGGTCAGGTCTACTGGACTACTTTTTCCCTCTTAACTTCTCTTTCATTCAATACAAACATCGTCTTAGTGACCGCCACCTGTTCCTGACAAATCCTAGTGTTTTCTTTTAGTCAGAGAGACTGCCGAGCAACCTGGAAAGGCCACCAGCCTACCGGGGAAATTCCTGGAAAGCCTCTGGAGGCCATGGAAAGTCATATATCTGCTTGCATGAGTATGATGTTATGGTCGCTGTGGAAAGTTAGAAGAGGTGATACAGTATAAAACGACAGAAATAATAGAAGTGAATGGAGATTTAGGACCGGATTCAGAGAGTACGCAATTATACGCATGGACGTCACAAGCCAACACCGACCAACACCCCCGACACTCCCCTCTCACGGTCGTGCTGGCTTAGTAATGCCCAGCGTATCGGCGTGCACTCTGCCCGACACTCCCCCTGTGCGAGCGTATTTTCCCTCACTTACGCTGGCTGAAGGCTACCCTAATTTCAGCCGACCTAAGCAAGGGAAAATACGCTCACACAGGAGCGTATGCCCGCTAACCCCTCCCCCCGCCCTCCTACACTAACCTGAACGTAGTAACGCTAGTGGACGCCCCCCTCCAGCGTTACTACGCCGCTGCTACGGACGCCCGATCAACGATCAGGCATTGCCGTAGCTAAGCCGGGCAACACCTGCCCGGCGCATGCGCAGATTGGCTTTTAAGCCGATCTTACGCTGCTGCTGGCTGGCGTAGGTCTGGATCAGGCCCCTGGTGTCCGTGTAAGTCCCGGGTGTACTCAGTATATACTAGGGCTGACAAGTGAATGCGCACTTAAAGCGTACCTAAAAATACGCACAGATCTCCACGTGAAAACGCATCTATGAACACGGTCGTTACGCTCTTTCAATGAAGTGGGTGAGAGAAGTGATGGTCTGGCTCCCGGATACCCCCTCACTTCGAGCCCTGTATTAAACAATATATTTCTGCACTTTGCACATTTGGACTGATCTGTCCATGGAGGTAACGGCTAAAAGCTGACAGTATAATTTGTTCAAGGTTTTCCCTGTGAGGGTAAGTAAATGATTGGATTACCTTGTGCAGTTGTGCAGTCTCTATTGTTCCATGCATGTGTTGTAGCTGTACTGTGACTCACACGTGCTGAAAGCGTTGCTTTGATGAAGAGTTTGACCTCAGGGGCTGATTCAGAGATAAGTGCAAAACTGAGCAATATTTCTCCAGATTATACTATGCAAATGTACAGAATGCATCCAATTGGCCTATGCAAAGCTGCACGCAGGGTGTGGTCACTATTTACACAACTTACACTATATTCATTCATTAAATCCAATAAAATCTATTAAATCACCCATTTTTTTTTGGTTCATTTTCAGTACTAGTTAAAAACTGCACAGAAGCAATCTACGTACATAACTGGCGAATAGACTGCGTAAATGACCCACTATGTGTGCGTAAAAAAAATATGGAAAAAGCGCAATGGGCCAGATCCAGAGCTACGTACTTACTACGCATGTGCGCGGCAAATGTTACGCCACGTAACTCAGAGCATAAGGGCCAGTCACGTATCAACAGCGTAACTACGGACGATGGGGCGTGCCAGCCATGCGACACCCGTAATTCCACTTCGGAGGCATTTAAATCGTACATTATGGGCGTGCGTAGGCTCGGAAGTACAGGAGGCCTATACGTGCGTCAGTATTTACGCTGTGTACGGGTCGGTAGGCTTAAAACGGGCAAAGAAAATACATGCGAGGGGAGGGTCTAGGGGAGGGCTTAGAAGGTACGCTCGCGTAAAGATGCTACGCTATGTAACGGATCCAGCGCATGGGTCTGGATCTACCCCAAGCTTCTGAAGTGCCATAGAAAGGATTATTTCATGCAACACTGAGGATAGAAAAAGAGCGTTAAGGTTGTGTAATATAACAGAGGGAGATGATGAGATGATGCTTCTCCGTATTATGTACATTTGTCTAAGATTATAAAACATCTGACAAATATAAAAACATTTCTGTATGATTTTATTGGACTTAATCACAGCTGTTGCCACATTACAAGTTTGCTTTACATTTGACAATAACGTTTGATGTTTTGAGATTTTCTCGCTGCATCTGATTACATGGAACATGAGTTATTGGATGCATCATCAATCACAGTTAAACAGACTAAATGAACAATCATGATCTTTTCCAATGCCAGCTCATGCTTCCAGTTCACTCTATTAACGATGCATATTTTCTCCCAAATAAAATATTATCATGAAATTCACTACAAAAATACAAATGACATCATTGACAGCCGCTTGGCCATTTTATTTATTAATATTGAGATATGGTTTTGGATAACACATTTTGTTTTTGTTTTACACAGCGTGTGCAAACATCTCAATTACTGCATTAAAGTTATCTTTTGAATAACTTAGTACAACACATGCTTAGCCTCTAACATACAAGCCATTGGTCTACCCGGATCAGGCCTGGCCAACCTGTCACTCTCCAGGGGGCAGATTTACTAAGCTGGAAAAGTGATGTTGCCCATAGCAACCAATCAGATTCTAGCTGACATTTTCTAGTATGTAATATAAAAGTGAGAGCTAGAATCTGATTGGTTGCTATGGGCAACATCTCCACTTTTCCAAACCCGCAGCTTAGTAAATCTGGCCCAAGGTGTTCTGAATTCTGAGTCCCAGCATGAATTAACTGCATAGTGTGACAGAGACAACACATGGGAGTAATGTGTGTGTATAATGTATAATGTGTGTGTATAATGTATAATGTATAATGTGTGTATAATGTATAATGTGTGTATAATGTATAATGTGTGTATAATGTATAATGTGTGTTGTGTGTGTATAATGTGTGTGTATAATGTATAATGTGTGTATAATGTATAATGTGTGTGTATAATGTGTTGTGTATAATGTATAATGTGTAGTGTGACAGAGACAACATATCTCCACATGAGAGTAATGTGTGTGTATAATGTATAATGTGTTGTGTATAATGTATGTGTGTAATGTGTGTGTATAATGTATAATGTGTGTGTATAATGTGTTGTGTATAATGTATAATGTGTGTATAATGTGTTGTGTATAATGTATAATGTGTGTGTATAATGTATAATGTGTGTGTATAATGTGTGTGTATAATGTATAATGTGTGTGTATAATGTATAATGTGTGTGTATAATGTGTTGTGTATAATGTATAATGTGTGTATAATGTGTTGTGTATAATGTATAATGTGTGTGTATAATGTGTTGTGTATAATGTGGAGTGTGACAGAGACAGCGTATCTCCACATGGGAGTACCCTGACCAGGTGTTAGAGCTGCAGTATAGAACCTGGGTGTGATGAGGCTTGGGCTAATCAACAGCACCTGTGCTCTCCTGATATAAGTGTCTCATGGACAGAGGGTCAAGGCTCTTGATGGTGGAATAGCTGCCCGAGTGATAGGCCCAGGGTTGGCTTAGCACAGGGACCTCTGGAGTACTTGAAGAGTCTGTGAATTATGTTGTGACACTTACACGCTGCACTGCTGTTACCAACTTGCTGATGCTGATTACCTGTTGTGCTGTCTACCTGCTACAAAATAATAAAACTTACTTCATCTCCTCCACGTGATGTGCTGCCTTATCACAATAGGTATTGGTGATACCTGGCAAAGCATGCTGGGAGTAGTTTCAGAACAACCTGGGGAGCTACAGATTGGCCAGGCCTTACCCAGATGATTGCTGCAGACCACTGGCACATCCGAGCATTGCTAAGCTGACAAGGGGTGGCACAAAAGTTATTGAAAATCTCTTAATCTCTTGCAGGTCTCACTAGTGCAATGATACACAATTATAATAATTACTAGCCAAATGCCTGTCAAAATGACAGGAGCATCAAGCGTATCAATGAGGGAGACTCCTGAGAGGAGCCAATCTACTGCCGCGGTACCAGTGCTGCAGGGGGTCAGCGGGAGGGTAGTGACTGG
>WWET01001813.1:213115-224226 GCA_011038615.1 Limnodynastes dumerilii | reverse complement strand
TCATGTTGGAGGCTCTGCTCCCCTCGGTCAGACTTACTTTGGCCGTTTTATGCATTCCAAACCCTACCTTAACTTTTGGCAGCGTAACCACTCTGCGCGTAGTTATGCCGCTAAGCACGCCCATACTGTACAATTTAAATGCCTCACCCCGCCTTCGAAGCGTAATTACGGGAGACATGTTTGGCACGCCCCAACGTAAGGAGAGACGCTACTGATACGTGAAAGGCCCTTACGCTATGAGTTACGTGGCGTAACATCTGCACCGCGCATGCACAGTAAGTACTAATCAGTAAATTCACTCGTGGACATTGTTCTGGATCTGCCCTAAAGTGCGTAAGTGGGGTGTCTGAAGGGCGCATGCAATTTCCGCACGTAACACCTATCGTACGAACTGAGTTCCGTACAATAGGATATACGAACAACGGGGTGCCGATAGGGGCTGGGTTTACTACTTATGAGCGGATTAATGGTTGGACGGACCACTAATCCACACGTTTGTGTTGAGGTAACTTTATGGCAGGGTATCTGCCATAAAGTCTGCACGAGAGAGGGGAGTGACAGGGGAAGATCACGCCCCTCTTCTAAGACCCCCACACATACAGGAAGTGCGCAGGGTCACACATACAGGAAGTGCGCAGGGTCACACATATAGGAAGTGCGCAGGGTCACACATACAGGAAGTGCGCACTGTCACACATACAGGAAGTGCGCACTGTCACACATACAGGAAGTGCGCAGGGTCACACATACAGGAAGTGCGCACTGTCACACATACAGGAAGTGCGCAGGGTCACACATACAGGAAGTGCGCACTGTCACACATACAGGAAGTGCGCAGGGTCACACATACAGGAAGTGCGCAGGGTCACACATACAGGAAGTGCGCACTGTCACACATACAGGAAGTGCGCAGGGTCACACATACAGGAAGTGCGCAGGGTCACACATACAGGAAGTGCGCACTGTCACACATACAGGAAGTGCACAGGGTCACACATACAGGAAGTGCACGGGGTCACACATACAGGAAGTGCGCACTGTCACACATACAGGAAGTGCGCAGGGTCACACATACAGGAAGTGCGCAGGGTCACACATACAGGAAGTGCGCACTGTCACACATACAGGAAGTGCGCAGGGTCACACATACAGGAAGTGCGCAGGGTCACACATACAGGAAGTGCGCACTGTCACACATACAGGAAGTGCGCAGGGTCACACATACAGGAAGTGCGCAGGGTCACACATACAGGAAGTGCGCACTGTCACACATACAGGAAGTGCACAGGGTCACACATACAGGAAGTGCACGGGGTCACACATACAGGAAGTGCGCACTGTCACACATACAGGAAGTGCACGGGGGTCTGAATCTGGTCCTAGATTTGACAAATCTCACAAATGTTGAGTTTATTTTCAGCACAACCTCAATATAGTGAGTTGTTTGTAAGGTATCTGTTTTCTTTTACAGTTGCCATTATTTTTTCCTTCTTATCACTAGATTGTGGAGGCTGTATGGTCAGATTCCCAATTCTCTACAAACACGGGCTCATTGCTGTTATGTATTATGGGACATAATGCTTTAGGGCCATATCCAGAGTTAATGCTAGATTCAGCTGCGGAAGCTATCGTACGGAATTGATGATCCAGAGACAGGCCCATTTGTAGGGGCGGGTGAGCAGTGCAATTGCATGGGGTGCCCCCCCAGGTGACTTAAAGCAGGCGCCCAGTAGGGCAGCCCCCCTCTGGGTCACCTTACCCTCCTCTGGGCGACCGCGTCTCACACAGACACCGACTGCATCATTCACAGAACCTGCACTGGGAATATAGGGATCCCATGGGAGCCCTTTAGTATCAAACCTGTGTCACTGAATAACTTTGCCTCACATATAAACAAATAAACAACAACACCTCACATATGGCAGTGTTATAAATGGAAATAGAATTGGTCCCTGTACTCCCAGTGCAGTCTATGTGAATGACGCTTGTAGGCAGGGTTATTCAAACACGGTTGCAGTCCCCGCTCAGAAATTCTGATTTCCGAAATAGGGACATCCTAAAGTTCCTTTTCGCATGTCCCTATTTCGAATATCGCTCGGCTGTATTTTACGTTTTTGCCCCTGGCGCCCCCTCAGATCATGTAAGGTTTCCAAGATGGCAGTGCCCGTCTACTGGAGAACGCCGCCAGCTGGCGCCAGCATACAACTCCTAAGAATATGGTATGGTTTAACAAGAGGCTTTCACATGCTGCTAATGACACCTCCGTGGAGGAGAAACATGGGCACGACCAGAAGGGGCAACAGAAACACGACTCCTGATGAGGTAAGTGCCACGGTTTGTGACATGTATACGCTTATTGAACCTAGATCAGTGATTATGAATAACAACACCCACCTCTTGGTTGCAGTAGAAATTCACAAAAAATATTTGATAGAAATACCCATTTTTACAACAAACACCTGTGTGGGTCAAGGAGCGTACAAAATGATAATAATAATGACTAAGGGCTCTATTTACTTACCTGCCTCGTTCCCTGTGAATGAAGCTGCATCAGGTTCGCTTATCATCGCAGCGAACCTGGCAGCTTCCTTCACATGATTTACTAATACTCACCCCTCCTGCGAGGTCCCGCGATGGTCCTCCGGGTCCGTGCAGTACTTCTCGTTCATGCGATTTTTTTTTAAAACTCGGGAAATATTGCTATGTATTCCGGCGGTCTCCCCATACATACCCCCCTTTTCCTCCCCCTAATAACAGCTATTAGGGGGAGGAAAAGAGGGGTATATGGGGACATCGCCAGAATACTCTTTACCTTTACCCCACACCTGACAAATTAACTTAACTTTAGAAAATACCATCAACACTGAATCAGTCTGAGTCCTGTAGAATTCAGTTATAATATTTAGTGCAAACAATATTTATTGATTATCGACTATAAAAATGCCATCATGTCAATATTTCAACTTAAAACTTAAGACAACAGCTAATATTTTTAATTGATACCATTTTTATAAAAAAGTTCACTTTTAAGAATGTAAAGGGCCAGTTTTACTAAGCTGCAGGTTTGGAAAAGTGGAGATGTTGCCAATAGCAACCAATCAGATTCTAGCTGACATTCTCTAGTATGCAATAGTAAATGAGATCTAAAATCTGATTGGTTGTTATGGGCAACATCTCCACCTTTGCAATCCCGCTGCTTAGTAAATCTTGCCCAAAATGTTCAACTTTTTTTTCTAATGACCATTTAGAAAACATAATTCCGAAAATCCTAAAATCACAAAATATTGCTTTCACTTGAAACAGTGAAGTTTTATCCCCCCAAGAAACCAGATAATCCATATGTTGGTGTGACATTTCCTTCGTATGAATTATTTATTATCTGAGTCATTGTTTTCTGATACTGTAGATCTAGTTGAAAAGACATTGCTTTTTGTTAAATCCAAACATTATCATTTGGACTCTGCTGCTTAGCAGATGGTTTAAGAAAAAAATTAACACTTTCCAAAAAATGAACATGATTTTTATAATGTGTGTGAACATGTGATCCCTTTCCTATAACCTTTCACCAAACCACAATGGCATTGGTTACAGTTGCTATGGTGAAAATCACTAATTTTACACTATAATGTGGAATGTATTATTGCTGATTATTACTGTTCTTTAAAGAATAATATGTTAAAACAACATTAAAAACAGTAAAAAGAAAAATACATGAAATACATAATAAATTAGATCAAATATAAAAATGGTTTTACCTTGTTAAACGCCTGCTCTTGGCTTTCTCCATCCCTGCTCTCTTCTCACATCTGTCACCACTGTTCCCAGTTCCGCTCAGTCACCCACCTGCTTCTTCCAGTCTGCTCCTTCACTTTGTCCCTGCTGCTCCTTATCTCTTCTCCACTCCTTTCTTTAACTTGTCCCAGCTCCTTGCTCTCTCCCTGGTATGTCCCTCTTTGTTCTCTGTAACCATAAGACTGTTTATTTTAAGAAAAGCTTATATTACCATTTCCTTTCATTTAATTTAATTTAATGGTCATTTTATTACTGATTTGTAGTACATTTGCTTTGTGAATAAAGACAGAATACTTACACGAAGCATAATAAACATTTCAGTTGTCGTGAACTTTTTCTGCACTTACATTTGGAGCTCTGGAGGATAGACCATTTCTGCATTGTTCTTGAACTTTATCTGGACATATGCAAACTGATACACCTGCCAATGGATCCAGAACCAGCCTTATGTTAACACCTGGATCATTCCAGGATTGCCCCCAAGACTCAAATAGAGGCTAACTCTGCACTGTTTCATGGAGCAGATACATGTGTCCATAGAACTTGCGTACACGGCAAATTATTTTCCTAAAAATTCAGCATTACAACTAAACATTCTAGTTTAAATTATACCAAGTGTATGATTTTATATTTATACATATTTAAATCTAATATTTCTAGATTGTGTTGTTCAAAAAATTGGTGGTTTGTCTTGCTTGAGCTTGACTGTTATTGCTGAATCCTTATATTCCTGTCTTTAGATAATATATAAGTATAGCTCCCAACAATCCCAAAAACAGCAAAATAAACTTGGAGCGGTCGCCCCAACCAAACACTACCTCCGAACCACAACCCTAGTCCCACCCAAACTCTGCCCTTCTCTTAATCAACTCAGCCCCTTTTGGCACAGCAGCAAGGGACGAAATAAACACAGTGTCAAAACAATACCAAACTAAAAAACCCTGCCTCCAAACTAGTCCACTTATCAGGATAAACTTCAGGAATGTTACAGTGGATCAGTCTCCCAAATATCTTTAATAATAAATCATTTATTTTTTAAATAATATGCAAGCCGCTATGGTTATTTCTTTTTAGTCTAAAATATGTTTGCTAGATGGGCCCCTTAGAGACGTATCGGTTCATGATAGGTAGAAGAGAAGGTATCGGTTCATGGTAGATAATAGAGAAGGAATTGGTTCATGGTAGATAATAGAGAAGGAATTGGTTCATGGTAGATAGCAGAGAAGGTATCGGTTCATGGTAGATAATAGAGAAGGTATCGGTTCATGGTAGATAGCAGAAAAGACATCAGTTCATTGTAGATAGAAGAGAAGGTATCAGTTCAAGGTAGATAATAGAGAAGGAATTGGTTCATGGTAGATAATAGAGAAGGAATTGGTTCATGGTAGATAGCAGAAAAGACATCGGTTCATTGTAGATAGAAGAGAAGGTATCAGTTTATGGTAGATAGTAGAAAAGGTATTGGTTCATGGTAGATAATAGAGTAGGTATCAGTTCATTGTAGATAGTAAAAAAGGTATCGGTTTATGGTAGATAGTAGAGAAGGTATTGGTTCATGGTAGATAATAGAGTAGGTATCAGTTCATTGTAGGTAGTAGACAAGGTATCGGTTCATGGTACATAATAGAGTAGGTATTGGTTCATGGTAGATAGTAGAGAAGGTATCGGTTCATGGTAGATAGCAGAGAAGGTATCGGTTCATGGTAGATAGTAGAGAAGATATTGGTTCATAGTAGATAGTAGAGAATAGTAGAGAAGTTATCGGTTCATGGTAGATAGCAGAGAAGGTATCGGTTCATGGTAGAGAGTAGAGAAGGTATCGATTCATGGTAGATAGCAGAGAAGGTATCGGTTCTTGGTAGATAATAGAGTAGATATCGGTTCATGGTAGATAGTAGATAAGGTATCGATCGGTTCATGGTAGATAGCAGAGAAGGCATCGGTTCATGGTGGATAGTAGAGAAGGTATTGGCTCATGGTAGATAGCAGAGAAGGTATCAGTTCATGGTAGATAGTAGAGAAGGTAACGATCGGTTCATGGTAGATAGCAAAGAAGGTATCGATTCATGGTAGATAGCAGAGAAGGTATCGGTTCATGGTAGATAGTAGAGAAGGTATCGATTCATGGTAGATAGCAGAGAAGGTATTGGTTCATGGTAGATAGCAGAGAAGGTATTGGTTCATGGTAGATAGTAGAGAAGGTATTGGTTCATGGTAGATAGTAGAGAAGGTATCGATTCATGGTAGATAGTAGAGAAGGTATCGGCTCATGGTAGATAGTAGAGAAGGTATCGGCTCATGGTAGATAGTAGAGAAGGTATCGATTCATGGTAGATAGTAGAGAAATTATCGATTCATGGTAGATAGCAGAGAAGGTATCGGTTCATGGTAGATAGTAGATTAGGTATAAGTTCCATGAGGATAGTTTATACAATATTAAACTGTAAGTGCCCTGGTTGTATATATATTAAGTTTACCATCAGTTAATATTGGAAATGAGGTACAACAATGTAAGGATCAGAGGCAGATGTAGACTGATTAGGCCTCATAGCGAGGTAGAGGGGCAGGGACTGTCAGTGGCTGTCAGCTTTGACTATGAGTCTATTAGTCTGAGCGCTGTTTATAAATATATTGCCAGAGACTGACAGCTCAGGGCTGTCCTCTGTTGGCTTTCCCCCCCCGCTCCCACCCTGCCAGCAGAGGACAGCGCTAAGTTAGCTGCTATTGTCAAAGTATTTATAAACCGTGCTCTGCACTAAGCAGTGCCGAGCACTCTCTAAGCTGCCAGCCACTGCCAACTTACCTCTGTGGGTGCAGAGAGGGCTTGTCTCCGTGCCCCCACTTCCCATCTGTACCCATGGTAGTTACACCACAAGAACTATCCTTCTTATTGTTACACGCTGTTAAAGTAAACAAGGCAGTGTGTGACTGTTGCCTGTCTGGGATCTATATGTCTGGTTTCCTGCAGCTCGTGGTAATCATTCTGGAGGTGTGCCTGAACACCGCAGCTGATTGGAGGAGTGGACATTAATTGGCTTGCTGCCGGGACATCTGATCGTCGGTTATAACATCTGGTTTCCTGCATTCTGCCTGCCACTTGGTTGTTTTTACCTTGTGCTCTTGCCTTGGATCTTGTCATGTACCTTGCTCCCTACGTCCATTCCTGTTGTTACCCTCTGCAAGTCTAAGCCACTGTGGGACTTCAATTCTAGCTGCAGCTCCACTCGGAGGACTTAGGTAATGTAAGCAAACCCGCAGCACATGATGGCAGTACTGAGGGGGCTGGAGACACATGATGGGAGTACTGGGGGGGGGGGGCTGGAGGCACATGATAAATGACAAGCTGGACCCATAGATACACCCCTGCACATAGCTTCCCAGTACCCACCAATGGCCTTCATATCATTTCGGCCATAAGAAGGGTCTGTCCAAGAACTACCAAATAATATTCAGTGTAATTTTTTCTAATTTATCCTCATTCAATACAATAATTTGCAACCCACTGAAAATGTTGCAAAAATATAATGCAATGCATTCAGTTCCACACTTAGGCCCAAATCCGGGGGGGCTGGAGGCACATGATGGGAGTACTGGGAGTGAATGGGTAATGGGGGTGGGGTGGGCTCCAGTCCCTTACTTTGCCAGGGGCGCTGGACCCATAGATACACCCCTGTTCCTGGGTTACTGTAACACTTATGCGAGCTTTGTAAAAACCCAACTCTTCACAATAGATTAGAAAATGAATACACACAACATAAAACATAAAGCTACAGTAGCATTGCTTTAATGTGGCATTTATACAAAAAATCTGAACGTTACCAATGTCTTACTAAAATGGCCCTTTATGAGTCATGTTTGAAAGCTTTACAAGAGCTTTGAGGAGACGGTTTTGCAGCTCTTTTATTCCTTATGAATAACTTTTAAATGGAAACATTTTTATTAGTGTATTTGTAATGTATCTAGAATTTACTACACGTGCATTACTATACTCATAACACTGTTTTTACTTTACTGTATTTATCAGTAAGAGTAACATTACAGCAGCTTGATTAAAACAGCTATTATGTGTTTCTGTGCTGCATTACCTAAGAAAAAAAAATATTATGTTTAAATTACATGGTTTGATGTTTGGATGTTTTACTTTGGGAGCTTTGGAAGATACAATCCTTCATTTATATGTAGCTGTAATATACTTTTTTATTTATTATTGTAATGGCTGCTTGTTTTTTTTATTCTGATCTGTGTCAGAAAATATAGCAAGTGGTATTACCACTTTTTTAAGTGCTCACCCTTCTAGCTGAAATTGAGAGGCAAAAATGCTATCTATCTATCTATCTATCTATCTATCTATCTATCTATCTATCTATCTATCTATCTATAGATGCTGGCATGGGGTTGGGATTAATGATGCAATTAGCCCTGCCCCCTAAGAAGTGTTCCTGGGGGTGGGTGGGGCTTGATGACAAAAATCCTGTAATTAGGCCCCGCCCATCTCTAGTAACACTAGGGATTGCTGTAAGGAGAGGCAAGGGGTGGTGCTTTCCTGGGATAACGGGAGAACTGGATGAATTTTGGGAGTTTCCTAGATATTCCTAGAATAATTTTGAGGTGATCAACATTGGCTCAGATAGTAAGTTGGATTTACAGCCTGTGCTTTGTAAAATGAAATGTTTAATTTGTTTTTTATTTGTAATCCTGAAACATTAAAAGGATACAGCGCTGGATCAATAAATCATTAATAGTGTGTTGGTATTAATGAGAGAGACACCGACATAACAAAAATATAATAAATTTTATTATCACCATAAATGTTTGAAATGTAAAATTTATTAAATTAGAATGGGATATATATATATATTGTCCAACTGTATTCTATTGTTGCACAATTAAATATCCAGAAATACCATATACAACTATTTTTGTAGGTAGAAACTATGATACATGTGGTTCAAAAGCTTCACTGTACACATAAAGATGTTAATGAAAGTGCTCACAATTGGTGGTTGTAATTAGGGGTCTCCACTAAGGTTCCTGGTGTCCGCATTACAGATAGTCTTACGCGCTACCTTCAGTGGGCCATATGAAGTTGTATCTATTCACCCACTTCCAGGTTCCACAAGAAGGTAAGATCCCCTGTTTTACTTCCAATGTTAAAAGTCAGTGGTCCTAAGTGGGATTAAATGGTAATAGGCAGTACCTTTCTCGGCAAAGGATAGTAATCCTGCCGGGTTTCAGTAAACCGCTTAGAATGACTGGATAGATTCTCTCCGTTACCCTTGGCTTGCCGGTATGTGGTTAAATCATTCCCTCTATGGACAAGATCTTTCCCCCTTAGGGGTTGATTATAGAAGCAGTAATTCCTCACCGTACCCGTGGTCGGCCAACTCCGGGGTACCAATATCACGTTCCTCCATTTGAAAAAGTATCAAGGTAATAATGTAACAGTCTTTCTTCATTGTTGTGCAAAATAGATCCACACTATTCACAGGCTCACGTGTTTCGTCTGCAGCTGCAGACTTTTTTTTTTGTAATTCTGTGCATGTGTTTGCAGGTCTGTAATAAGGGATCAGCCAAGATTTTCGCCTGCAAGAGGAAGGAGGAGAATTCCCAGTTGGGGGTGGAACTCAAGCCCTTTCCATCAGGTACATTCTTCACATTACCCCAAAATGCACAATGCTTATGACATTGCTTCCCTACCCTTGCATGTCTAAGTCTGTACCGTGTAGACAAACATCAGTTTAGACAGGGTCTAAATCCAGACAGAAATGTAAGCCCAATAACATTGCGTATCTTTGCAAACCTTCACAGCGAATGCCCAGAACAGATGTGCACATACATGTTGTGATTCTGATCATCGGCATAACTACTGTTGGTGCAGGCGGTTTGGCTGTTACTGGGCCTAGAGGAGAGGGTGGTAATGGCAGCTTCCCCAACGCACTCACAGAACTCTATGCAACTGAGTACTGCGTGATGTTTATTAATACATTGCCAGCAGCTGAGACCTAAGAACTGCTAGCAACATATTTATAAAGAGTGCTCAGAATTCATACACTGAGTGCTGAGTGTTTTAAGCCCTAAACACCCATTGCAGATTTGGCCCCGTCTCTATCCTATGGGTTTTACACTCTATCTTTTAACACTTTACCTTTGTTACTATAAAACAGTCCTGCAAAAGGTTATTGTAAAATATTCTTTGTCTCCCCATCTGTTTCTACCTGACTAGTGTTAAAGAACCGTAATTCACGCTTAAGAAATCTTTAAGAAGGTGATGATAAGCATGTAGCCGCACCTATCTTAAAGATTCCTCCAACGCCAAATTACCCTTTTTTAATAACCTATGGCGCTAAATAGTGCCCTATAGCTTCCCTAACTTTCTCTTCATATTCTCCTTCTTAAGAAGGACAATTCAAACGTTTTTTAACCTACCCCGGCCTCCCCGGCGCCTTCCCATACCTCTCCCTTCCCACTCTTCTTAAATCTGCCCAAAGGCGGCAGTGGCACGCCTCTTTCAACTTTGTCTTTAAAGACCACACATACTCAATCTACGTACCTAAATGGTATAAAGATTGCGTACATTATCTAGAATGCAGGCGTAGTAGGTCATTTCGTAAAAGACCGTACTTAAGAAGCAGGTGCTTCTGAAATATGAATTCAGTCCAAGGTGAACATCAACATTTGTCTCATTTTATTGCTGCGATTTAGAAAATATAACAGATTTTACTGGTGACAAAATATACAATTGATATTACATATAATATTACACATAAATAGCAGATGCAAAATGAATTGAACAAACATTAGATCACATTACAAAAAGTATAGGAACATAAGCATTACAAGAAAACTATAACAGAAATAAGAAGGAGAAAGACAGACGAGGTTTAGACAATAATATATAATAAGTTCAAACCACATACATCTATGATGCTGGTTCCAGATTCAATGATTTCTATTTAAAAGGATCTACAATTATACACTAAAAAGAGTCTGGACATCACATTGCAAACATTTACTATAATATGGGATTCAAGTTGGTTCCCATAAGGAAACACTACTGGCAAGATCTAGGAATGTCTTGGAATGCTGCAGCTTCTAGCTATGTGGCTAGATATCACCTGTATCCCTTTGTGAGAGGAATATTTGCTCCCACAGTTTACAAGTCAGACAAGATAGTTTGAACAGATGTCTAGGTACCCTAGGGTGATTTGTACACAATCTCTGCCAGCTAATCTAAGAGAGAGTAATTAGATGATAGGTGATGACAATAGACGACCAGTATGTGTATGTAACAGATTACACTGTGACAGCTTACAGCAGGA
>WWET01001813.1:166060-183194 GCA_011038615.1 Limnodynastes dumerilii | reverse complement strand
TACAAAAAAGATTTTAAAAAAAAGTTATTTTTTTATTATTAATTTTACTTTTTATGTCACTGTTCTGTAGATCATATTGGTATTTATTGTGGTAGTGTGAAACAATATATTTAAAATTGTTAGTGAGTACCATGTAAGAATCGTACTAGTCGCTGGTGTGAGGTCTGTGTCATTCACATTGAGATGGGAGATGCTGCTGGTCACTATTACAAATTTATGATGGTGACATGTTTTTTCATTAACTATATATAGTTGTCTAGCAATCTATATCCAATCTATAATACACAATATCATTGCAAACTTTTCTGTTTTGTAGTCTGGTTACAGGCCTGTTTCTCCTAATCCTGGTACCAAACAATCATTGACTCGATTAGTTTATCTCACAACTTTCACTGAATAGTAAACTTTAGCTATTGCCACTTAAATTGCAGCCAATTGAACCACCAAGCCTGCAGGGTGCCTCTCTGCAGAAATGGCACCTTAGGCATTTGCCTACATGCCCAGGCCTAGCACCAGACCTGTGTGCATTCTCTCTGTAATCCCATGGAGATTATTAATGCTTGGTAAAAGAGATTGTTATACAGTTATCATCAAACGATAAAAATATATTGTTGGCAATCACTGTTTCCTAACTACAGTGTTTGTTTTTTAAAACAAAAGTCAGAGAATTTGTTACATACATCTGCATGCAGATATATTATAAGCCACCAGCCACTTTTACAAGGCTTCTCTGTTTTTGTCCTAACTCTAAAACTGTCAGCGTCCCAACTTTGGGTCATATATCATGTATTTAAAAAAAAAAAAAAAGAATATATATGTGTGTGTGTGTGTGTGTGTGTGTCTACATGACTTGCAATGTGGTACTTGACCTGATTCCATAGTGGGTAACTGGTACTCATCCTAAAAGCAGTTGAGAATCGCTGCTGTAAATAATGGTGTAACTCATTTTGCTCTGTATCTGTTGTGGAAAGATGGAATTAGAGTAAAACAGTGAGAGGCAAAGAAAAGAAACAACAGAAAGACAAAAGAGAGAGGAAAGCCAGATATACAATGTGCTGTCTGTAAATTTACTTTGAGAATGGCCTCTGGCCTCAGGAGTGCTTTTGTGGACAGATATGTAAATCCTGGGCCCATGGCAGTGGTTTCTATATGTTGCCTGCGTCTGCTCCATGCGTTTGCCCGAGCCTCTTGTTTTAGGATAAATGGGACTGTAAACGAGACTGAGGGACATGAGACGTAACTAGCGAGTTATGGGCCCAAGTGCCAAAAATATTCTTTGGCCCTGAAGAGATCTCAGGTAACCCGGTGGGGAGCTTCGGCGGTGTGGTGACAGCCCTTGTTCAGCATTGGTCCTGATGCCGTTGCACCCGTTGCACCTGTGGTAGTTCTGCCCCTGCCATAAATTAATATCAAGAGCCCACACATAGTATGCTTTGGAGGAGGTTGCATGTCCCTGACATTCATTCTTATGCACTGCAGTGTGAGGCCGGAAGATTTGCAGTGTGTGCGGGCCTGTTTTTAGATGGAGGCCTGGGGACTGTGGTCCCAGTAGCCTGATTGTTAATCTGGCCCTGGATTACATCATAATTATTGCTACATTGTTTAGAATTATTAGCAGATTGTTCCTGATCTTTACAATGCATCTATGGCTGACGTTAGCCTCTACCTGCACTTAAATTCTTTGCCCTAGTTTCTCCTGAGTTTGTGGTAAACATTAAATCCACGTCACTACATTAAGGCTTTAGCACATTCTGGTCGTCAGTGCTATAGCTGCTAAGGAGTATGTCAGCAGAAGACTGATTCCAGGAAAGCGTGTGACTCATCTTTGCATGACTGAACATTTATCTGACGATGTCTACATGGATCTCAGCTATTCCAGTGCAGTCCTTACATTGCTTCAAGTTTCATTGATTATATTTTCTTTGATGATTTCTTTTAACAGCCATGTTCAGGGTCTATATTGTTCCCTTTCTGTTACCGTATGTTTAATTAATGAGCTGCTGCTTATTCTTATCCTAATCACAATAAAGAGTAGAAAGAAATGACGGAGGTCTCGCTAGCTCTATATATAGACATTGGCCCAGATCCTAGGCTACGGTCTGCAGGGGAATTACGTACAGCGCGTTCCTAATTCCCCTTTCTAGAAACTTCTTACGACGCCATAAGTGTTGGCGTTACGTACACGTGCTCTTGCAAAAAGGGGGCTCCCCCCCAATTATGCATGTCATATCTCTGCCATGAAGGTGGACACAGACATGATGAGGGAACTGGGGGGGGGGACGTTACGATCAGGTATTCACGTAAGTGTCCAGATTTCCAATTTTTCTAATTTCTTTATTGGAGTTACAATAAAAATATATGAAATAAAATAACAGACATATATATCAGCAAATATTATAATAAAGACACTATAATTTTCACTTTATATGTAGTCATTTATGAAAACATCACTGCCTTGTAAAATAACAGAACAGCCTACATAAAAACATTTGCAAATCGCTAAAAATTTAGCAGAATATTCAATCCAATTTGCTACAATTTGTCACAGTGTGTCACAGGCGCTGCCACATAATATCTCGCAATCCCATTACCAAAAAGCAAGTTTTAGTCACTGGTCATGGTGAACAAGGATGGGGGGGTTGTTCTCAAGTATACGCCGTTCATACCAGCTAGTTTGATAAAAGTAACAATAGATTTTTTTCTTTGTACCATCTGGCAGTGTATCTATGAAGCTTTCCCAAATATCAAATAAGTGATGAACCCTTTTTTCTTTTTTCAAAGATGTTTCAAGCCAATCCATACAAAAGACTATAAACAATTTTTCTTGAAACATAGTGATAGTAGGAGGGAACGTCTGAATCCAGTTCTGCAGGATGCACTTTTTGGCTACAGCCAAGATTATTAACAGCAATCTCCGGCTTCCTTTGGTGAAACGCAAAGATGGATCTGGAATACCCAGCACAGCCCATTCAGGTGTTAGGGGTGCATACTGCAATAGATATGCTGAAGTAAACAATTGAACACGCCTCCAGAAACGCTTTATCTGGGGACAATCCCACAAACAGTGAAATAAAGAGGCAGCCGATGATCCACATTTTAAACATGAACTGGAATTAGATAGATTCATTGCAAACCTGCGTGGTGGAGACAAATATTCCCTGTGAAAGAGATTTAAAAACATTTCCCGGAATGTACTAGCAGTAAGCACAGAGCTGGAGTACTCTAAAGCTCTAAGTATGTCATCTATATCACAAGCCGCAGCAGACGCCGCACTTACCTGCTCCCTGGTTCTCTGACGGCGTCCCTCTCCCGGCGCGCGCCTTCTGCAGCTCATCGGAGACTGTCACTGAAACAGTGACAGCCTCTGTTCATACTTACCAGTCTTGCCACGGCGTCCTCCACGTGGGTTTCTGGCGGCAGGTGCGGCGGTGCTCCGGTCCATGGGCGCCGCCATCTTGGATGGATCATGTGACGACGCTCCTCCAATGATCTTCATGCTCTCCAGTCCTCCAGCCAATCAGTGCACAGGGCGCACTATTTAAACCCCGTGCACTGTTCCATCGTTGCCAGAACAATCAGGTCTCCCATGTGCCTGGTACTCCTTGGTCTTTCCTGCCTGCTTGGTCCAGTCCTGCCTGCTTGGTCCAGTCCTGCCTGCTTGGTCCAGTCCTGCCTACTTGGTCCAGTCTGGTCCAGTCCTGCCTGCTTAGTCCAGTCCTGTATGCTTGGTCCAGTCCTGCCTACTTGGTCCAGTCCGGTCCAGTCCTGCCTACTTGGTCCAGTCCTGCCTGCTTGGGCCAGTCCTGTCTGTTTGGTCCAGTCCTGTCTACTTGGTTCAGCCCTGCCTATTTGGTCCAGTCCTGTCAGCTTAGTCCTGTCCAGAGGTCCAGTCTCGTGGTCCAGTCCAGAGGTCTAGTCCAGAGGTCCAATCCAGTGGTCCAGGTCAGAGGTCCAGTCTCGTGGTCCAGTCCAGAGGCCCAGCCTCGTGGTCCAGTCCAGCAGTCCAGTCCAGAGGTCCAGTCCAGAGGTCCAGTCAGAGGCAGCAGATTTCTCAGAGGGTCGTAGAGATAGAACAGAGATCTGGGGAAATGTTTGAAGATGTCTTCACTCTTAAACAACAGATGGATCAATCGACTAAAGATCAAAAGTTGCTGTGGTCAAAAACTAGATGACCTGGAGAACAGATCATGCCACAATAATTTGCGTGTTATTGGTTTGCCAGAGTCACTGAAGGGACAATTGCTGATGGATTTCCTGGGCCTGATCCAGAGCAACGACCGCAAGCGAGCGTACGACGAGCGTATGCGAAAATTCGGGGAAAAATTCGCAACGCGCATGCCCAGTATGACAGCTTCCGGTCGCCCGAGCGTCATGAGCGAATAGCGGGCGTATTGTGAGCGTATTTTTCGCTCGCGGGGCATGCGTTCTTTACGATGGTCGGCTGGGCGCCCGTTTTACTACAGGGAGGCGGGGATAGCCATTTAAATTGTACAGTATGGGCGTGCTAAGCCCGTACGCTCAGCGTATTTTCTGCGAATTTTCGTACGGGCGACGGTCGTACCCAGTGTAGGGTATAGGCGTCGTATGCAGGTACTTTACTATGGGAGTGTTAGGGGCGTGTATGGTTTTTCGCACGGTCGAACGTACGCATTCGCCCGTCGTGCGAATTTTCGTAGCGCTGGATCAGGCCCCCTGTCACAAACCTTACCTATAATCCTGGATGTTCACGGAGACCCTCCTGTAATTACGGTGGAGACAGCGCATTGTCTTGGACCTCCCTGAGCAGATTTGGCAAGCCATCCCAGACCAGTGATTTTCAGAAGCTTAAATTATGCTCACAAGGCGCTGATAAGAGCAGCTAGCAAGAAGAAACCTAATCTCACGTGGGAAGCTAAGAATATTTCAAGACTATTCGCTGGAGGTATCTAAAGCCCACAAAGAGTTCTCTGAAATATGCACATCACTTATAAAGATGGAGCGACGTTTCGCACTCCTGTACCCAGCGTGACTTCGGATCTTTTCTGGAGACTCGTACAAAGATTTTATATCAGCGGCGGAGGCCAAGAAGTTCCTGGCGGATGCAAGCTTGGCTTCCACTTGAACACTTGAATATTTACATTATGTATATCTCCGACTCGCAGGAGGCTTGAGTATGAGAACTATTATAGTACATAAGTATTAGTATAAGTAGTTCTTTTTGCTATTGTTTTGGGCAAGTGTAAAAAATAATGGTTTGTACTATAGTTTATCTGAGAAGTCTGATAATATTTCAGGGATTGGTAATGTTGTTCTAGCTAGGAGAGGTGCCTGGGGGGAGGGGAGACAAAGAGCGGGGTTGAAGAATTGTTTGTATTGCTTTTATATCCTGGAAGTTTCTACAGTAGCGAAGGCTTCGATAGGGGGTCCTTCCCTCTATCTTGACGAATAGGTATATTTTTATTTTTATTCTTTTCTTTTCGACTCGTTATTATAAATGTGTTGTTTGAAATGTTTTTTGTTCTCTTTTTTTATGGACTTGTTCTTACCGCACTTATTGCACTATTCTTGAGGATTCTCACTGGCTGGATCTTAGGTTACCTACCTGTATGGTGGCCTTGTATTTGGGCAAGCTTTGTTTGTCTGGGGGAGGCAGTATCCCTTTCTCAACTTATTTGTATCAACGCCTTAAACTACCATGGCTTCCATTAAGTTGGGGACTTGGAATATTGGTGGATTGCACTCCCCAATAAAACGCAAGAGAATGTTTGTATATGTGAGGAGGTTACATTTGGATATTATTCTTTTGCAGGAAACTCACCTTTTAGAGAAAGAAGTTGCTAAACTGAGTACGCAAGGTTATCTTGTGCTAGCTTCGGCCTCATATTCTTCTAAGGCGAGAGGGGTGGCCATACTTATTCGTAGGGGTTTACCGTTTGAAATACACTCAAAACTTTTAGACAAAGAATGAAGATATATAATTTTAGAGGTGACATTAAACAGGAAACACTTTGTGCTTTGTAATGTCTACGCCCCCCAATGTCTATTCTAAAAGCTTCTTTCTAGATTTATTAGTGAAACTTTACGGTCATCTGGATGCTGCTGTTACATCCTGGACTGTGTTTTCTTGTTCTGCCTTTAGGGGCAGTTATGCATGTATTTCTGTGTATTTCCAATTCCTGCCACTAGTGGCTGCTAGTGGGTTCCCTGCCTGTTCCCATTATGTTTTGTCTTCCCACACCTGTGGACTGGGTTTATATGCTCCTTGATCCAGTGCACAGGTGTGGGTCATAGCTTTCTGCTTCCTGATGGTTTTCTGTGGCTTCCAGTCCCCTGTGTTCGTTTGTACCTTAATGTAGGTTCTAGCTTCTTGTCTCTGCTTTGTTCTACTTCTGGCTTTTAGCTTTGTCTCAGTCTGTCCTGCCTGTAGTTTGTCATCCCTGTGTTGTTACTTATGTGTCTGCCTTCTAGTCTCTTCTGCCCTATTCAGCCTGCCTCTTATCATCTTGCCTTCAGTAGTAGTGTAGTGTTTTTCATGTTTGTTATTCTCGGTCTGTCTGTCTGCTACCCATCTCTGGCACATAGTGCCGGCTGTTTGTCTTAACTATAGCCACATAGTGGCATCTTATTTGTTTTACCCTGTCTGCTATTTGTTTATTTTCACCTGTGTATTATTTACTATCTGATTCCTGCAATAAACCCTTTCTTGCATATTTGTTTCTGCATTCTTTGCACTTTGCCTCAGTAATTCATAACAGCTGCTTTAATCTTAGGGGGATTTTAATTTAATTGCGTCACGTCTCTTGGATAGGCAAAACTCTCCTAGGAAATCGCTTAGACAAACTAAATTGGGGATAAGTCAAAATGCAAAGGAATTGAGGGTGGAGGGTGAGGCATCCTGCGGAGAGGCAATACTCTTGCCTATCGGCTGCGGATGGCTCGCTTTCCAGGATCGACTACTTACTGACTTCTGAATCTTTGTTGCCAATGGTCTCTAAGGTTGAAATGGAGGCAATCACTGTGTCTGATCACACTGTGGTCTGGGCACAGTTTAACCTCGAATGACCGGGAAATGTCCCCAGAATGTGGAGATTTCCATCATATTTGGCTAATTCTTTGCGCTTCAGGGACAGGCTGAAGGCAGTGTGGGACGAATTTCAATATAGCAACAACGTACATATAGATGTCCCTCAATTACTATGGCAAACCTTTAAAGTGGTGGTAAGGGGAACCATTATATCATTTGCTGCTAAAAGAAAAAAAGGATGGCGCTAAATAACGCGCATTAGGAATATCTCTCAGTCCCATCGACAGCTAACTTTCAAGAACTCCAAACTCGGAAGACACAATTTGAAGGGGTTCTAGGCCGTCTAGCTGACCAAACTGCAGCACATAAACATTTTACATTTTTAAAATGGGGGAATAGACCAGGCTGCCTCTTGTCCAATTTGATCAAAGGGGATAGGAAATCTACATATGTTCCATCGTTGCAGAATCGGTCGGGTTCTTTAGTACACCAGAATACAGAAATTGTGGATGTTTTTAAAAGGTATTATGAGGAATTATATTGCCAGGATTCAATTAATGAGTTTAAAAAAGCATCCTTTTGGAATGGTTTGCTTACCCCTACTATTTCTGTGGAGCAGGCTGACTCAATTATCTCTCCTATCACCTTGGAGGAAGTCAAGAAGGGGATAAAGCATCTTAAGCCTATGAAAGCTCCGGGCCCAGATGGCTTGAGTGGTGAGTTCTACAAGATCTTGTGTGAGGAAATTGCTCTACATTTGCAAAACTTCTTTAATGTTATTTTGCTGTCTAAACAGATCCCGGCGTACTTTAATGCAGCGATTATTAGAGTATTGTCGAAACCAGGAGGGATTGCACCCTTCCAGCATCATATAGACCCATTCCCCTTCTAAAATTAGGTTACAAGCTTTTCACAAAAATATTGGTGGACAAATTAAAACTTATTTTACCGGGAATTGTTCATAGTGATCGGATTTATCATGGGGAGGCATTCAGTTGTCAACATCAGGAAGGTTCTTACAGTCATCCAGCAGACTGACCGAGACAGCGGCTCAACCCCAAGCCTTACACTATCATTAGATGCTGAGAAAGCATTTGATATGGTTACATGGGACCATTTGTGGGAGTCGCTGTCACGTTTCGGTTTCCCTGGAGCCTTCTTGGAGGTTTTGAGAACTTTATACACATCTCCTTTTACGTATGTAGCTGATAATGGATCTTTGTCTGAGGTTTTTCATATTCAGAGTGGGACACCACAGGGGTGTCCTCTGTCACCCTTGCTGTTCGCCTTGGCTATAGAACCTCTAACTATTGCTCTCTGTCGGTCTAATGAGTTTAGGGGTATCATGGTAGGTAATGTGGAGGCAAAACTTGCTTTACTTGCCAACGACATGCTGCTCCTGATTTCGAGACCAAATGAATCAATACCTGTTATTTTACAAATAATTCAAGATTTTGGCACTTTTGCAGGCTACAAGATTAATCTTAACAAATCGGAAGTTTTCAGTCTGTCAGGCCTGGATTCCATATTGTGTCCCGGCTTGATAACTGAAACATTTAAAATAGCAAAAAATAAATTGAAATATTTGGGCATCTTTATTACCCCTAAAATTCAAAACCTGTATAAAGCCACTTTTACACCAGTGTTACAGTCCGTGTCAAATTCCACCCAGAGATGGAGTTCACTCCCTTTATCTATTATGGGCAGAGTTGCACTTATAAAAAGTGTTTTGTTTCCACGGCTATCATACCTGATACAAATGCTTCCTATGTCCATGACTAAACAGGATGTTGATAAATGTATGGATATCTTCGCCAAGTTTGAGTGGAATAATAAAAAAGCCAGGGTGGCCAGAAAGCGCATACAAATGAAGCGTAAGGATGGAGGACTGGGATTTCCTGACCTCAACTCGTTTATCTATGGGTCTTTTTTTAGATACATAACTGACTGGCTACATAACCGACAACATTTTACAAATAGAAGCTTAGAACTGGAGACTGTGAAACCATATGCTTGGGCTGTTTTATTACATTTGCCGAAATCAAAAATCCCAGATCAGGTACTCGATAATATTCTTTTCCGTGATACATATAAGTCCTGGTTAGCAGTTAATAGGAAATGTGGGAAGCCTCCCAATATATCACATTACACCACCTTTTGGGGTAACTCGGCGTTTGAACCAGGCCTTCATAACTCTACATTTACGACATGGAAACAGAAGGGAATCAGTGCGATTAGAGAGATCTTCGATCCAGGGGGGGTGATTCATTCATTCCAGTATCTAAAAGAAAAGTTTGGGGTTCCAAACCAACAACTATATATGTATTTACAGGCCAGACATTTTGCTCAACACATTATGGCAGAGTTAAGCAAATATCCCAAAACTTTCCATACACTGGTAAATTTTCTTGAGACGCATCCGTACCATATAAGATATGTATCTGATGTATTCTTAGTAGAGGATCCCTCGAGCTTGTTCAAAGAAACGGCTTTAGCTTGGTCCAGGGATTTAGGTGACACTGTCTCTCCAGAGATTATCATTGAACACTATGATGCCTCACTGAGAGTATTGGATTCTGTAATGCTACAAGAGCTGTATTTCAAGACAATACACAGAGTTTATATATCACAGTCTCAGAGACGTCACATGCACCCTGAGGAGTCGGGGCAGTGCCCTAAGTGCCACTACTGGAGGGATTCCTTTATCCACAACTTCTGAGAGTGTGGCAAAATCCAGAAATTTTGGGGAAAGGTAATGTCTTTTATTAACTCTATATTTGGGTCTCGCTTACCTGCGGACCCTTATGCCCTATTGTGGGCAAACTTTGAAAGATGGGTGGGCGCTCCACGAATTAAGGAGGCGATCCCACTGATGACAGTCATAGTGACCGCAGCAAAAAAAGTTATCCTGCAGAACGAGACAGTTAAACAACCACCATTCCTGAAATCTATAATACTAAATACATTATATATGGAAAGGAGAGCCACGCTCCCGGAGGTGGAGAAGTGCTCCGTTTTTATAAAAAATGGGGGCCTTACATAGAGTATCTTCCTGACCAAACTAGGAATCACATACTTAAACTATTTTAATCTACGGATTCAGAGATTGGGATGCTACATTTTGAGAATTGTCAGTGTACATATAAGGAACTTATAAACTTATTTATGAGTAAGGTTGGTATAAAGTAAGTTAAGAGCCTATGAGGTTTCAAAGAGGGGGACTGCAGGGGGTCCTTACTCCAGTGGGTGAGACATCTTAAAGCTTAAAGCTTGATATTATATTTTGTCATAGGGGTAATTATGGTCCTATTTTTCTTTTATTTTCTTTTGTTTGTTCATGTTCTCGGGTTAATCTTTCTTGAATATAACCAAAACTAGATTGTGATGTACTACTTTATATCTGCTTAAGGATTGTGCTAGGCCAATAGGGTCTCTCATCTGTCATGATATGTTGCTGTTACAGAGGGGCTAACATTTTGTGATACAGATAGTTAATGTCGTGTGCTATAACTGACGGCTGCACTTGAAATGTATGTCATCTGATGCAATTGAAAGATTTAATAAATAATAAAAAAAGTTTATTAAAAAAAAATTATATAAATATACCTCCATTTTCTTATTTACCTCCGGATCAAACCAAAAATTGACCACAGTATTGTGGCCAATACAAACAAGTAAAACATATATTTGTATAAAACATTTGAACATACTTAAAGTATAAGGTAACTACAAATATCAGCCCAAAGATCCCTAAAGGCTAAGTGGACTGGATTCAGATGCGCCCTCCAGATGTTACGCTAGGGTTACTATAGTAATTTGTTCCGTCCGAGCCCATTTCCGAGGAGGAAAGCATGTAAAGTGTACAGTGTGGGAGGGGGCTCCCACACTGTAGCGGATCAGCGGTCGTACGGACCGCTGATCCGCACAATTGAGATAATGCAGGGTTATGGCAGCTTAAGCTGCCATAAAGCCCGCACGACAGAGGTGAGTGACAGGGGGTGTGCACTCCCCTCTGTCTCGCGTTATTACAGACCCCCGCATGCACGGAACGCGTGCAGGAGTCTGAGTCTGGTCCCGTATGAGGTGATTGTGACCTAGTTTGCGAAGTATGTGGCATGTCTAGGTGTGTCAAAAAAATCTCTCGCTTTCCTGGCATCCTCGAAAAAATGGGTCTTCCCATCAAGAGAAATACGTAATTTTGCCGGAAATAATAGTGCAAACTTTGGGCGCATTTACGCAACTGTAAACGTGTGTAGAGAAATCTTAAAATATTAACACCTTGTGACTGCGGACAATTAAAGAACTAAGCTTCTGGTATGATTGTAAAATAGCTTCGTCTTTAAAATTCAAAAGTTTAGCAATAACTGGTCTAGGGCGATCATTTTCTCTAACCCTTTCAGGCCCTAAACGATGTGACCTTTCCCAAGTCACTCTGAACCTGAAGAATGGTAGGTATATCTATTTGTAAAAAATCAACCAGGTCTTGCCCTTAATATACTCGGGAATACCCACAAATCTCAGGTTGCTTCGCCTATGGTGAGTTTCCAAGTCATCTACTTTAGCAAGCAAAGTGGTAATCGTTTGTTTCTGGGAAAAGATAATATTTTGCATGGATGTGGCCTCATTCTCTACATCGCTAATTCTCTGTTCAATTTCGGTAACCCTCTTGTCATTTGAGTCTAGGTGGGTCACCAAGGAAGCAATATTGGTCTGAACCTCCGCTAGACTCTGATTCATAAGGGGCATAATGATTAAAGACATTTCTTGTGCAGATTCCGTTGCTGAGGTAGCTGCTATAAGGTTGGGAGTAGATGGAGGTGGGCTATCTGGGCTTAAATCAGACAAAGAAGAGGAAGGTCTGGATTGAGTCACCGACTTCTGTGGATGAGGGGGGAGTTGCATTGTTCTTGTTTTTCCCATTGTACCTGAAGAAGATTTATCCAAAAACTTTTTCATGCCCTAATTAAAATTAGTGAATGATATGATGGTAGGTCACAAACAACCATTGACATTTTTACATTCAAAGCAAAAGTAAAGATATCCAAAGAAAAACACACAGGTAATAAGGTGACATGTAAAAGTGGTTTTCACAATTAACTCTAACACCCTACCTCAAATGTTATGTAATTATGTTTTTTTGGGGGGGTAGCTGGTTAGGAGTAACCAAGCACAAGCACTAAAGACCCAATGCTAAACACAAACTGTAGAAACTCACTACCACACGAGAGGGAGAGAGAGAGTGCACAAATGCTCACACATGCAACACAATAATTGTTCTTTTACCAAGCTGCCTATGTCTTCCGACTACATCTTCTATATGATGCAGATGACGCCAAGATATCAGGTAAATTCCAAGTAGATGTCCCTGGGAGTGAAATCCAAGTAGGACAAAGGGCCAGAAATTATATCCAGACAATTAGACCTCCGTGGGTAGCATAGGGAAAAATGGGAAAAACAGGCAGCTGGCAAGCTTATCCGGTAGATTCCATGCTGTTACAGTAGTGAGCAAAACCAAAAAGAGCCTAGCTGATCAATGGGAAGTAACAAAGGATGAGCAGCTCTCAACTTATACTTGATAGGTAAAATTCAGGATTTGGATCTCGCAGCTTGGGTATAGTGTCTTGCAAATCTTGAAGGAAAGTCTCCTCTCCAAAACCATCCATGGGAATGGGGGGCAAAATTGTACCAGAAAAAGGAATAAACAATGCAGCATCCACTAAGTAGGAATGCTCAGATGCAGCTATAGTGGATCTACGAAGATGTAAAAGTAGTGATCAGCAAGGCAAACAGCAATTCCTTGGTGGGTAATCACAAAGAGAATAGTATTTAGGCAAATGTTGCTGCAGAATCCTGCTGTCAAAGGCTTGCAATGTATGACCCACCACACAGGGCCAGAGGTTAGGCAACTTCTGCAATGTTAGGTTAAGGATCTGATACTCCAGGTTCTTGCAGAGCGGATCCAGGAGCCCCTATTATGCATACAAACCGGGCACCTCTTGGACGAGGCACAATCCCCTTTATTGAATTGGGAAGTATATGTAATGAGGTCAGGGCCTTCGGATTATTGAACCCCCGTCTGGGCCAATGCAGACTGCGGCAGCTATGGGAAGACTGTCCCAATCCCTTCTTTGTCGGGGGCACCACCACTGCTAGGGCATTCACCACCGGTACTCACAGTCAGTGCAGCAGTCGGTGGACGCAAACCCCAAGGCACCCTCAGGATCTCTGGGCGATATAAGTTGGTGCTAAGGCTTGCCACGTGGCAATGGCTGACAAGCCTGGCGCCCGCAGTTGTCGTGCTTAAGCTTCGGTGCAGATGTGCAGGGAACCGGGAGAGAACGCTCCTCTTGCCTGCCGATGTCTCTGTTTCACTGCTGCAGTGTCCAAGGACACTGAAAACAGGTTTGGGCAGCGTGAGAGGTTCATTTCGCGGAGCTGTTAAGGAGAGCTCTATAAAAAGCAGCCATTCTAGTTTTGCCGTACACCGGAAGTCGCCGTGTCCAGATTTCCTACCGACTGCTGGGAGTGCATGCCCGCTACGATGCCGCCCGGTGGCAGGCCTTGGGTGGCCGTAAGGCGCCTATAGGTCAGGATCCGGCCCATTGGGAGTAAAACTAAAAAAAAGGGAACAAATCAGCCCCTTGGCCAGACTATTCAGCGACAAGGGGGGGAAATTTAAACATAGAAACATATAGAAATATTCATGTCCCACAGCATAACCTTAAGTCTCCCTTAACCCTAATTATCCTCATCCCACAGGCTAACCCTAACCATCCCCTAACCCTATCCTTATCCCTAACTATCCTCATCCCGCAGGCTAACCCTAACCATCACCTAACCCTATCCTTATCCCTAATCATCCTCATCCCACATTCTAACCCTAACCATCACCTAACCCTAACCATCACCTAACCCTATCCTTATCCCTAACCATCCTCATCCCGCAGGCTAACCCTAACCATCACCTAACCCTAACCATCCTCATCCCACAGGCTAACCCTAACCATCACCTAACCCTATCCTTATCCCTAACCATCCTCATCCCTCAGGCTAACCCTAACCATCACCTAACCCTAACCATCCCTGTCTTGCAGGCTAAACTAAACCGTCCTGTACTGCCTAACCCTAACCCGAATGTACCTCTAATCCTAACCATCCCCTTCCTGTAGGCTAACCACCCCCAAACCCTAACCCTGGTACCATAGTCATATCTATAATGGGTGCAGGGTTTGTAGTGCACACGGGCCCCTCAGAACAGAGGGCCCTGTGGCATGCATCCTGCACCCAGGGTTAGCAGGGGAAGGGGGGCCATTCGGCATCTATTTCTTCCAGAGGGAAGAAATAGAAGTCGAATGAGCCCCCCTTCCCCTAAGATGGGACTGCCCTATTTTCGAGCTGAAAAAGGGGCAGGGCTTACAGCGCAGTTAGGCTCCGACCCTTTTGAGGTCCGCAAATCGGGACAGTCCTGTCTCAGGTAGGGGGGGGGATGTACAAATCCTGCACAAGGGCCCCCTCACTTCTTAAAACACTCCTGCCTAGTACCACTCTGCCCCCAGCCCAGTCCTGATATAAATAAAACATATACCGTTCCATTTCATGAAGAAAACTTGAGAGAACCATATACAACTGACAGACTTATTGCTAACCTTGTTTTCTATTCAGGAGCCTGGTTGATAGAATTTATTGATCTAGGGATGAGAAGAAAAAAAAAAAGTAAAAAAAAAATCAGCTACAGAACTATGGAACCATGACATTATAGATCTCTTTTCTGAAAGTAGAAAAAAAATGAAGAAAGTTGCTATCTGCATTTACATTCCTCGCTCCTGTGTATTTGCCGCTAGACTAAAAGACGGACAACTTGAAAAGAAACTGAAATGAACAGCCTGCAAATGACATTTCTCTCCATACAGAATGCCGATAGATTGTGGAGATTTACATGAACTTGATGTGCAGGGGAAATATTCATTTTAACTTATTTAAATCTGTTCCCTCTACAAAAGGTGACTTTTTAAAATAACAGTTTAAGGGCCGTATTCACAGATTCGTTTTTTAAAAGTACGCAATTATACGCACGCATGTAGCAAGGCCACACCCTCCAACACCCAGACACTCCCCTCTCCAGGCTGTGCAATTGTAGACTTACACCTCCATAGATCACTCTGATCTTTAAGTGTGTACTTATGTGCGTATACGTCTTCTGTCACTGCGATTTATTATAGCCACGCCCTCATGCGTTCATTTCAATGCCTTCCCCCGCCCACTTTCATGTAAATTTTCAAGCACATATTTCTACGCCGCCCCTCCATATGTATGTCCCCAAGTGCGATTCACACGTCCGTGCCTAAAGCACTTATGTGTGTATATTCAACGTAATTTACGTAAATAAAGTTACTACGCATGCGCAGTTATACCGTACCTAAAAATACGCACGTAACGCCGCGTGAAAACGGATCTCTGAAAACAGCCCTAAAGCTTTCACCAAAAAAAGTAGTATGTGAGTAATCCCGCATCACATTGAAAATGATATACAACAAATATAGCTGTTTAGTTCTATCAAATTACTTTGTGTGTAATAAGTATTTTTAAAATAGAAAATCTATATAATCTGATTACGTTGCACAAAACGGTTTTGAGCGCACAACAATATTAAAGGCGTTTTCCCCCAGTGTGATTATACTCTTCCCCGGAGGCAATATCTAGATTATATGAAATTCAAATGAAAGCATGAGGCTTGCCAACTGTCACCCGGTATTTTGCAGAGTTAGTATACCAGGCTGTGTGCAGAAAACGTTCACAGGGATGGGCTCTCACACATAGGAGTAAATGTTTATATGGGCCCACTGGGTGGCAGAATATGTCCTTTTATAAAGGTGCAACAAACAAATACAGTATAGGGATCCTTACATAGATAAACTAAATAGAGGAACCAAAACCAAGGGAACTAAACATTTAAAAGTATATAGACTTCAATTCTAGCAAAAGAACTATTAAAAGGATTTATAAAATAGTTTTTACTGTTTAATGTTATCATTGTAGTACATCTATTGAAATATATATTAAATATAGGATCCAGGGTTGCCGACTCTCCCAGAATGTCCAGGAGACTCCCGAAATTCGGGTAGTTCTCCTGGTATCCCGGGAGAGCCTGCATATCTCCCGCTGTTGCTAGGCACAGGGAGGGACTTGATGACGCAATTTGCACCCTTAAGCCCCGCCTCCATCCCTATTACAGCTAAAAAGCCAGTAAGTATTTGTCAAGGGGGCGGGGCTTAATGACGCGATCTCCCAGAGGGAAGATGTTAATACACTGTCTAGAGAATATATTTACACTGGTCCAGTCTCATACTGTGACATAAGAAATCCAGCCAGAATGGGAGCTGCAATTGAAGGGGTGTTGCTGTAGTAATCAGAGGCGTATCTACCCCTTGGCCAGCCAAAGGGGGGGGGGCGCCGCCTGGTGATGCCACCCGTGGCTAAGGGACATAGGCGTCGGAACGGGGGGACGCGGCAGATACCGGCAGGCAGGCAGCTCATACAGGAGATTCCTGTATGGCTTGTATGAGCTGTTTGCCGGTCTGCCTCCGGAGCATGGAAGGGGATACTGGGGGGAGGGAGACTGATGGCACCACATGAAGGGGGTACTGGGAGAGGGCTGGTGGCACATGATGGGAGTACTTGGGGGGTTGTGGCACATGATGGAAGTAATGGGGGTGCTGGTGGCATATGATGGGAGTATTAGGGGGCTGGTGGCACATAATGGGAGTACTGGAGGCTGGTGGCACATGATGGGAGTACTGGGGGAGGGAACTGGTGGCACATTATGGGAGTACTGAGGGATGGGGCTGGTGGCATATGATGGGTGTAATGGGAGGAAGGGGCTGGTGGCACATGATGGGAGTACTGGGTGGAGGGGGCTGTTGGCACATGATGGGAGTACTGGGCTAGGGCTAGGAAGACATTGGGCCTGATCCAGAGCTACGAAATTGCTGTCCGACGGGCGAGCGTACGCCCGTTTTTTGCGTATTTTCGTACGAAAATTCGCACAGCGCATGCCCAGTATGACAGCTTCCTGTCGGCTGGACGACATGAGCGTATAGCGTTCGTATGGTGTGCGAATTTTTCGCTCGAGGG
>WWET01001813.1:96457-116527 GCA_011038615.1 Limnodynastes dumerilii | reverse complement strand
TGACTTCTCCAGGCTGCTTATAATGGTGCAGTGGTGACTTCTCCAGTCTGCTTATAATGGTGCAGTGGTAACTTCTCCAGCCTGCTTATAATGGCGCAGTGGTGACTTCTCCAGTCTGCTTATAATGCTGCAGTGGTGACTTCTGGAGCCTGCTTATAATGGTGCAGTGGTGACTTCTCCAGTCTGCTTATAATGGTGCAGTGGTGACTTCTCCAGTCTGCTTATAATGGTGGAGTGGTAACTTCTGCAGCCTGCTTATAATGGTGCAGTGGTGACTTCTCCAGCCTGCTTATAATGGTGCAGTGGTGACTTCTGGAGCCTGCTTATAATGGTGCAGTGGTGACTTCTCCAGTCTGCTTATAATGGTGCAGTGGTAACTTCTCCAGTCTGCTTATAATGGTGCAGTGGTGACTTCTGAAGCCTGCTTATAATGGTGCAGTGGTGACTTCTCCAGTCTGCTTATAATGGTGCAGTGGTGACTTCTCCAGGCTGCTTATAATAGTGGAGTGGTGACTTTTACAGCCTGCTTATAATGGTGCAGTGGTGACGTCTGCTTATAATGGTGCAGTGGTGACTTCTCCGGTCTGCTTATAATGGTGCAGTGGTGACTTCTCCAGCCTGCTTATAATGGTGCAGTGGTGACTTCTCCGGTCTGCTTATAATGATGCAGTGGTGACTTCTCCGGTCTGCTTATAATGGTGCAGTGGTGACTTCTGCAGTCTGCTTATAATTGTGTAGTGGTGACTTTGCATAATCTAAATCTATTCCTAATAACGTTCTAATGACTGGGAGGGAAAATATCCATGGTATAAATGTTATTTACAATCAGTTATTTATATGTAAATTAAAAACATATAAATATTATGTAATGAAACCTTAGGAGCCAGTGTTGCAAGGCCTTGGACATATACCGGACGCAGGCCCAAGCCATTACTGGACAGTAGGGCATTGGCATCTGTATGTATTAAAGCGGGCATTCTGTCACTACTCCTGCCACTATGGCGTTGTCTCTGGTGCAGAACATTATCCCCTTTCTGTCTTTTCTACAGGGCTGCCTACTTTCTCTTTCTTCCCTCCGGGAGATGTTGGATGGAAGAAATAGATGGGGACAGCACTAGTGATGTGATTTGTGCAATTCGTATCATTAAGCCCCGCCTCCTGTCAATCACTACTTTAATCCATAGTGTTCCAGGGGGTGGGCGGAGCTTGATAATGAGAATCAAGTCCCGTCTATCCCTAGTAACACCAGGGATTACTTTAATCACAGGCAGACAGGGGGGCATAATGTGCAAGAGATTTATCTGCGTTGCCGGGATACCGGGAGAACTGCTCGAATTTCGAGAGTCTCCCGGATGTTCCGGGAGAGTTGGCAACCTGGCTTTCTCAGGGCAGTAGGCATTGGCACCATTTTTTGGTCTTGGGTTTTACCATTTTTGTCACACTGTCTGGTAGATTATATCCAGTCAGCAACATTTGCCAACTTTATACAAGTTCCCTAGCAGACAGGGGCAGAAGTAGATAAAGCCAGGCCTTTTACCAAGGGGGCCGGCAGTTGTATAGGTACGGAAGGGGAGGGACTCACAGAAGACCACCCGCCATCCTGCTGCTAACTGCTCGGTGTAGGTGTAAACAGCTGGCGGTGGCAATCAGGATAGACAGTGCTCAGTACTCTATAAATAACCTGCCAGCAGCTGACAGCTTACTGCTGTCCTCTCCCTGCACGTGGTGGAACTGTGCAGCCACTGACAGCTTACTGCTGTCCTCTCCCTGCATGTGGTGGAACTGTGCAGCCACTGACAGCTTACTGCTGTCCTCTCCCTGCACATGGTTGAACTGTGCAGCCACTGACAGCTTACTGCTGTTCCTCCTGACGAGTCCTGTGTGAGTGCAGGGGGAGTGGCTGTTTCAGGCCCCGCCTCTCCCTCAGGTCCCATAAGCAGCCACACCTCCTGCGTCCCCAGTAGTAACTCCACTACCAGCGCGATCCTGTACATACTGTGCATACTGGACAGCACAACAGAGAATAGGAACACAACTGCTTTTATTTTGTGTTTTTCTCATAAGATATACCAAAAAATACGCACATCTCAAGTAACAACGACCGAGCATCAAACAATAGGATAAGATAGAACTATATTGATTTTTTTTTAATCTAGAAGGAATAAATGTAGATAAACAGATAATTGAACAACTTAAAAGCTTCATCATATGGCAGCTATAGAAAATCTGACAAATATGTGTGGGCTTTTCACACCTTAAACAATACAGCTGCTATATAATGCGTATTTTATGTACTATATGCATACAATAAATACACTGCATGTCACCGCGTGAAGAAGGAATGGTTTTAACTCTTTGCATTCAGGGTTTGATAGTTCCATATTCAGGACATCAGAAGGGTCTTTGTTATGTGCCACATAGTAACATCCTTATTTCCCATGATTCACTGCTGCCTCACAGTCAGGAGCCTAATTACAGGGGATTCAAGGGGTAAGACTGCTACGGGGCCCAGAGGAGTGTGGGGACCAGTGGCAGTCACCCCCCCTGCACTGTAAGCACACTGTCAGAGACCGATAGCTTCTAATAGGCAGTGGTCCTTCCCGGCTCCACCCCCAGCCCTACCTGGCTCCACCTAGTCCCACCCATCAAAACTGGGGCCCAAATCTGCCACCTGCCCACAGTAAACATGATTATACCACAGAGTAATGTCTAGATCACATGATTATATTGAACAGTAATGCCCCACAGTAATGCCCCACAGTAATGCCCCACAGTAATGCCCCACAGTAATGCCCCTACTTCACAAGTCTCCAGAATCCAGATCATATGACAATGTCATGAGCAGCAATGCCCTTGGTTCATTTTATTACATACCTCCATACCCTCCAACATTTTCTCATTGCAAACCTGTACATCTGAGGGGTGTGTCTGTGAGGGCGTGGCTTGTCCTATTAACGGGGTGTGGCTTTCCTTCATTTTCATTTGCATATTTGATGAGGTGTAAAATCTCATTTTACACTTTATCATATGAGCCACAAACTTACAGCAGGGTCCTGCCACTTTAGCAGAGCTGGGGAATCTGTTCCCAGGAGTGTGGGTCCCCGTTGCGAATGGCCTTATTTCGATACGGTCGTTCACTCCCACCCAGTTCCAAACACAGTGCTACAAAAGGTGAGCCTAACCCTAAGTCTTCCTGCCCACAGCCTATCCCTAAGTCACCCACCCCACAGCCTAACCCTAAGTCCCCCCTGCAGCCTAACCCTAAGTCTTCCTGCCCGCAGCCTATCCCTAAGTCCATCCTGCAGCCTAACCCTAACTCCCCCCTGCAACCTAACCCTAAGTCCATCCTGCAGCCTAACCCTAAATCCATCCCCACAGCCTAACCCTAAGTCCATCCCGCAGCCTAACCCTTAGTCCATCCCGCAGCCTAACCCTAAGTCCATCCCACAGCCTAACCCTATATCCATCCCGCAGCCTAACCCTAACTCCCCCCTGCAACCTAACCCTAAGTCCATCCTGCAGCCTAACCCTAAGTCCCTCCCATAGCCTAACCCTAAGTCCATCCCGCAGCCTAACCCTAAGTCCATCCCGCAGCCTAACCCTAAGTCCACCCCGCAGCCTAACCCTAACTCCCCCCTGCAAGCTAACCCTAAGTCCCTTTCGCAGCCTAACCCTGAGTCCATCCTGCAGCCTAACCCTAAGTCCCCCCTCCTGCAGCCTAACCCTAAGTCCCCCCTGCAGCCTAACCCTAAGTCTATCCCGCAGCCTTACCCTGAGTCCATCCCGCAGCCTAACCCTAAGTCCTTCCCATAGCCTAACCCTAAGTCTATCCCGCAGCCTAACCCTAAGTCCATCCCGCAGCCTAACCCTAAGTCCATCCTGCAGCCTAACCCTAACTCCCCCCTGCAACCTAACCCTAAGTCCCTCCCGCAGCCTAACCCTGAGTCCATCCCGCAGCCTAACCCTAAATCCCCCCTCCTGCAGCCTAATCCTAAATCCCCCCTGCAGCCTAACCCTAAATCCATCCTGCAGCCTAACCCTGAGTCCATCCCGCAGCCTAGGAAAGACAGCTTTCAGCTGTCACTATTTCGCAATGAGAGGCTTTGCTATAGTGATGAGCTGCTGCAGGACTCTATGGTGAGTTTAGGGGAGAACCCAGTACAGAATTCCTTGTAGCCAGTACAGACCGTAAAACACGGTTTTGTACCGGCTAAATAGGTACAGTTGGAGGGTAGGTACCTCTTAACGGTCTCTATATTGGTGGGACTCTCCCAATTCACGGTCCACAAAAGTGAGGTTTAGGGGGGAAATGGGCAGCATTTTAACAAAATATGTACATTTTTGGGTGAATCTGGGCAAAGTCTGGGCAATACTGGGACAGAGATTATTTTGCCCCGCTGTTGAGGTTTTAAATGTTGACAGCTATATTATAATGGCAAAATGTAATGTCTCCAGTTCACATGATCATGTGACACAGTAATGTCTCCAGTTCACAGGATTATGGCACAAATAGTGGTGCCCCACATCTCATGAATAGCCTGGCAGCCTAGAAAATGTTACCCCATCCCCCGTCCCTCCCCTCCTCCTTTCACATTCTCACAAATCTGCCTACATACCAAAGATAGAAACTTTTGGCATCTGAGCAGTGAAATTACCCCATAGTTTCGACACATTTGCAAAGAATAAGTCTGACTCAGTTATACCAATAAAGGGTTTACAGGGACAACACTGTTTAACATGTTTAGAATTTGTATTTACTTTTCCATTATATTTTAGCATTGTAGTAAGAATATGCAGTCACTGTGCACAGAGACTCTGGACCTCTGGGTATTTGCTACAAATTTGGATATTTTTCTTGAAATTTTCCAGTATATCTTCGAGCGGTGCCACACTGCTCTGTTTGACAGTCATAGCGCCTCATTTGAGGTATATTTGAAGCTTATACTTTCCAAAATTTGTATGAATAATGATTTACAGAATGAAATAATTGGTTCCGTAGGTAAAATAAAAGCCACTAAGGAGTGAACAGAAACAATGTATTAATAATGTATTACTCACAATGTGTGTGTATTGGTGAATAAATTACATTCGTGTTTTTAAAATGAAACTGTGTTGTCGTCATTCCAGGAATTTGGGGGAATGAAATCCCAGCGCTGTATGTAAATGAGGTATTTTTACGCCATTGTATCTGCAAAGCTGTTTGTCTGTAATAAGTACATAATACATATAACTTCTGGTGTAGGAAAACAGTCTATGAGACAGCTGCTTAGCAGTGATTTTACTACACAGGACCCGATCACACCTAAGAAGCTGCGGCTTCTTATCTGCGTATATTTTGGAAATTTGATACTGTGCATGCGTAGACATGGTGAATACACAATCCATGTAGCATTTAGGTACATTGATTGCCTACATGCGGTCTTTAAAGACTGGACGGAGTAGTTTAGCCAGAAGGAGGTGTGCTAATGCTGCCCCGGGGGGTTTTAAGTTAGAAGTAGCGGGGGGGAGGCAGGGAGAAGCATTGTCCTTGGGTAGTTTCCTTCTTAAGGTGGAAGTGGCCCCAGGTGTCAGGGCATATTGGCACTTGTAGTTCCCCACCTGCCAGCATGCCCTGGCAACCATGGGCATGCTGGTGTTGAAGTACTACAAGCGCCAGCATGCCCAAGCTTTTAATGTCAGTCTGGGCTGTAGTGCATAATACAAAATAACCTGATTTATTACATTTATAAAAAAAATTTAACCATTGAAATGCGAGATTTTATTACTTTATTAAACATTTTTTACAATTGAAATCCGATAGTTTGGGCTTCAAAATCACCGTGGATTTTAAGGCCTAAAAGCAGCATGAATCGCTGTCATGTGAAATCGCCGCCACAACTCAAAGAGCTGAAAAAAGTTCCCTTTACTAGATTTACCCCTTAGTGTGCAGACAGTGCACCAGAGGCTAAGGATGCAAATAAAAAACAAATATGGTGGACAAGAGAAGATTATGCAATTGCGCAGTCTCTGAAATTCAGACTCTGGAGTCAGGCACTAGCTCCTCAGTCCCACAACCCTTCACCCCTTCTTTTTAGGTGCACAATACAAGAGATATAACAACAAAAAATTAAAAAGTGGCCACATCAGATATCTATGATAACTTTTATTATATTCATTTTCATGTTATAAAAAAACACAACACTTCATATTGTATTTTTTATGTCCTTATTTACAATTATTTGGAAAAATGTAATACAATATCTTATGATATATATATGTGCTAGTTACTTTTAGTCTTAGCTCTACTCATACATTTAATAGAGATTTCAAACGTAATTGCTGGTTTAATTTTGCTATAAACCATTTGAACAGTTTGTATTAATGTGTCATTTCACTGCACAATGTTCTTATTTTTTATGAATATGGTTTTTTCGGTGCCTAGCATTTGGAAACATGACAACTTATTTTTCAGATTTATTTCACCGTTTAGTATTTTATTTAAAATAATCATAAAATTGTTGACTTTATATCTTTCCTATCGAATAAAAATAACTATCATTATTATGTTGTTCTTACTAAAACTTTGAGAACAATGCTCGGTTTATTGAGTCTGTAAATAGAAACCCAAAATTAGTAAGACTTATGCTCACAAAATATAATTTCAGTCTTTCAATGTAGAACTATTATAATCATCAGGGATTTGTATTGAACGTGTGGGTAATTTTGATAATTAGGCAGTTTGAGGAATTCAATCCATTGGTGAGAACATATTACGTGAAATCAGACAACTATCAATAGAAAGTTTGTGAATGCTATGTCATTAAGACATTACTTACATTTCAGCTACTAACATATTCAACAATAACCCATTTCTATAGCTAAATCTGTGCTATTGTTCACATTAAATACTTTCTTGACTGAAATTAAAACTTGAAGTATTATATGCTGTTGTATTTCCTCTCATGTATTCAATCCAACACAACACAGAACAAAAGGTTATTTATAGAAAGTATCCCAAGAAGTTCTAAACCAAAGATGTAATTATGATATACTTATAGATAATAAAATATGTGCTTCTGATTTCTATGAAATTGTTGCAATATGAACACGCATGGTGCGCTGAGAATTTCACCCTTTGGCTGAAGTGGTTAGCACGTCTGCCTTACAAAGCTGAGGTCGTGAGTTTGATTCCTGGATAAGGCCTTTTCTGTGTTATGTTTGGAGGTTCTCCCTGTGTCTGTGTGGGTTTCCTTTAGGTACTCCAGTTTCCTCTCACATTACAAAGACATGCGCCAATGAGCATGCACTGACCAAAAATATTCTCTGTCCAGCACTGTGGAATTATATGAATGATAAAAACTGATATGCCACAAGGAGGGGAGGAGGTCACTGTGTGTGTGGTGTGTGTAATGTGTGTGGTGTGTGTAATGTGTGTGTGGTGTGTGTGAGTCAGAGACGTAACTTTAGCCTGAACCGGACCTGAACATAAAAATGGACACAACTCGCTTTTCATAGAAACCCCACTGAACCAATGGGAAGTGTAACAGTGATCCCCATATGAATATAACAGCAGCTCTGGATCTGCACACATGTAAGTTAAGATGTACCGTATTTCCCCATGTACAAGACGCACCCCTGTATAAGACGCACCTTCATTTAGGGGTCCCAAAATTAAAAGTGCATCTTGTACATGGGGAAAAGCCCCCTCTCCCCTTTCAGGTTTTCTTTCCTTTCAGGATCATCCAGCGAGCGGGACTGCGGCCAGAATATGACGTCCTGCGGTGGCTGAGACTGGGAAATGAAGTGCTGCCGCCACAGGCTGTAACCGCGGGACTTCATATCCCAGTCTCGGCCACCGCGGGACTTCATATTCTGGCCGCAGTCCCGCTCGCTGGATGATCCTGAAAGGTAAGAAAGCTTCGGAGGGGAGGGAGCTGGAGCCTAGACTTCATTTTAGCATCCAGCCGCAGTCTGACTCCAGACCAGCAGCGCTGGTAACCCCCCTGTATAAGATACACCCTGTTTTTGGACACCATATTTTTCAAAAAAATGTGCGTCTTATACATGGGGAAATACGGTACATATTACAACCAGACACAATACAAACACTTTCTAGATGCGTTTCCTTCTTCCATTGGTTCAATCCTAAGTTCTGGATAGTTCACTGTTATATATAATGGATGGTTTAGAAAAGTGAAGATGTTACCATTTTGGGTCTGGATTGGGCTCACTTGTGGGAACACCTGGGAGTTGTGCTCAGGTCCGGAACACCGCGATTGCCAACATACCACACGCAATGGCAAGGAAAGACTGAGACCATGGCTTGTATTTGTGATGTTACACACACTAGAATCCCCCGTGTAAAAGCCATTGCCATACACAGACATGTATCTCTGCACCATCTTGTCATCGTGAAGCTGAGTCTCCTCTAAAGCAGATGTATCTGTGCCCAAAAATATCCTTTATCAAACCGCCACCCTGCCTGCCACTGCTGTGCCACTACGTTTCATAGTTATGGAAGCCTTTTCAACTGCCCGCTGTTTGTGCTGCTGTTATTAATAAATACATACAAATTACATGATTTTAGCTGTTTTTAGCATAAAAAAAAAACAGATTACACAAAATCAGGTAAAAAAAAAAAAAAAAAAAACCCAAAAAAAAAAAAAAAACACAACGAACATTTAGGCCTAGATTTACTAAGCTGCGGGAAAGGAAAGGCGGAGGTGTTGCCCATAGCGACAAATCACATTCTAGCTCACACTTAAACTATTACATACTAGAAAATGTCAGCTAGAATTTGATTGGTTGCTACTGGCAACATCTCCACTTTTCCATTCCCGAAACTTAGTAAATCTGGCCCCTAGAACCAAAACCAAAGCATTGGGGTCGGCGCTTATCTCTAGTCATGAGTCCGCTCCCTGCGCCAGCTGACACTCGTGCATGCATGCAGCACTTTCCTCTCCAACTACAGGCAGTAGCAGCAGTGAGCAGGGCCGGATTAAGGTCCATGGGCCTGATCCAGCGCTACGAAAATTCGCACGACGGGCGAATGCGAACGTACGCTCGTCGTATCAACCTACACGCCCCTAGCACTCCCATAGTAAAGTCCCTGCTTACGGCGGCTATACCCTACACTGGGTACGACCGTCGGCCGTACGAAAATTCGCAGAAAATACGCTGAGAAAATACGCTTAGCACGCCCATACTGTACAATTTAAATGGCTATCCCCGCCTCCCTGTAGTAAAACGGGCGCCCAGCCGACCATCGTAAAAAAATACACCCAGCGAGCGAAAAATACGCTAACGATACGCCCGCTATTCGCTCATGACGCTCGGGCGACCGGAAGCTGTCATACTGGGCATGCGCATTGCGAATTTTTAGCCGAAAATTCGCATACGCTCGTCGTACGCTCGCTTGCGAGCGTTGCTCTGGATCAGGCCCCATGTGGGCCCGGGGCTGAAAATTATCAAGGGACCACACTATATAGAATACTTTGGAGGACATTCATCCTTATGCACTGCATGGTGTGGGGGCCTATTTTCAGATGGAGGCCTGGGGCTATAGTCCCATTAGCCACATTGTTAATCTGGCCCTGGCAGTGAGTTGCCTATAGCTGTTATTTAGTATACACACGTTTGCTTAACGTACGGAAAGATGCTCGACATTATTGTGCATGCATTTCAGTCTGGACAATGTCAAAATAAAGAATAAAATCAATATTTTATCAAACAATTTGCCTAAGCGTTACTGTCAGTATTGGTCATTCTTAACCGTATTAAATATACCGTAGACGTCTAGTAATTTATGTTTTGCTATTCAAACTCGAGATAATGCAATACTTGCTTTTGTTTTTTAAATGCCACCAAGAAATGATCTTATCTAAATGGTTGGTGTATTGTATTATTCAATACAAGAGATTTTCACATTTTACAAAAGTTGTTTCTTTTTGCTAAATGTCACCCTTGTCAAATGTCACTTTGAGTTTCACAAATGTTTTCAAGCATTTTTAATTGACCAAAGACCAAAGTTTTCTGGGTTAATAGTCTAGATGAGATAGCATCCAACATTAATTTTAATTCTCAAAGGAATAATTGACTTTTATATGCCATGGTCCCCAAAGGATTGATTTGCTAGAAATACATGCTAGACGGGGTAAAGTTCTACATAAATGCCAGTAAAATATCTGTGTATAAGAATAAGCTGTTGGGTAATACAATTAAGACAACATAATTTGGTAATCAAAGCGCTGATAACAATGAAACAGGGAAATAAATGTCACTGCATCAATTTATATGTCCAAATATTATAGCATACTGGCAAATAATAACATATTAAAATAATCAAATTGTCAAGAATAATTCCAAGACTTTGAGGTGATGTTGCATACATACCTGAGTCATTAAATAAAGTCAATTCATAACTTAGCATGAGACAGTGTCCTCATTTAAGTGTCTTCCAACCACCCACGTCAATTTATTGTACTTTTATCTCAAATTCAAAAAGAATAATACTTGACTTTACTTAGGATTCTATTAACTATATATTGGTAAGTAAACCCATAGGGCAAGATTTACTAAGCTGCGGGTTTGGAAAAGTGGAGATGTTGCCCGTAGCAACCAGTCAGATTCTAGCTCTCACTTCCTTTTCACATACTAGAGAATGTCAGCTAGAATCTGATTGGTTGCTATGGGCAACATCTCCACTTTTCCAAACCCGCAGCTTAGTAAATCTAGCCTCAGCAATTAAATGAGAGATGGCTATCAACAAAATATTACTAGAGGGTAATGTGAACAGTTAGCCACTATATATCTGTCCCGAATCCGAATCCCAAGCACAGGCTTCTAGGAACCAAGGTAAGGGATCTGATGGATGGGATGTGCCCAGAGAGGGTTTTTAATGATAAACCTCCGAGGCTCCACAGGAACACATCTGGTTGTGCTGGATGCTAAACTACGCCCGGCCCCTGTGGTTACCTTTTTTGGGTGGGAGAAGGGGGGATTGAGGAGCCATCTAAATATATATCAGTTATTCTGTGAAATTTAAGAAATATTCAATATAATTGTCCCCGTACTTGTAAAAAGCAATGCAGTGTCCTGAAATCCAATGTCAGAAAATGCCCAAAAAATTCCCCAAAAATATTAAAAAAATACTTACCTGCTCTGATGGGGTCCAGTCCTGTAAGCTTTTAATCCAGGGGGTTGTCGTTGGCAACAAAAACCCTATACAGACGACACAAACACGCACGCAGGATATCCCGACACTAATGACAGTTGTACTATCATTGGGGTATACCAGCGGTTCCCAAACTGTGCGCCGTGGCTCCCTGGGGTACCACGACGCTGTCACCGGGGTGCCGCGGAAACATTGTGGTATCCCGGGCCACAATGCAGGTAAAGAGTCCGGCAGCTGTCTGACAGTCTGCCGGCATCTGGCGGCGCACAGTGTTTCCTGCTTCATGCATGTCACACACATAAAGCAGGAAACTCTGTGCACCGCCAGGAGCCGGCAGAGGAACGTGCATAGAGGAGCTGAGGAGAATAGTGCAGGTATAGAGGAGCCGAGGAGAGCATAGCGCAGGTATAGAGGAGCCAAGGAGAGCATAGTGCAGGTATAGAGGAGCAGAGGAGAGCATAGTGCTGATATAGAGGAGCAGAGGAGAGGATAGTGCAGGTATAGAAGAGCAGAGGAGAGCATAGTGCAGGTATAGAGGTGCAGAGGAGAGCATAGTGCAGGCATAGAGGAGCAGAGGAGAGCATAGTTCAGGTATGCCCTCTGCACTTTTCAGTGCATAAAAAAATAAAGCTGATGGGGCCACATTTGGGACATGATTAGGAGGAAGACACAAAGGAGGAGATAATGGGGAAGGGGAACAACACAGAAGGAGATGATGGGGAAAGGGGACAACACAGGAGGAGATCATGGGCAGGGGGACAATACAGGAGGAGATGATGTGGAAGGGGGAAAAACACAGGAGGAGATGATGGGGAGGGGGACAATACAGGAGGAGATGATGTGGAAGGGGGAAAAACACAGGAGGAGATGATGGGGAAAGGGGACAACACAGGAGGAGATCATGGGGAAGGGGGACAACACAGGAAGAGATCATGGGGAAGGGGACAACACAGGAGGAGATGATAGGGAAGGGGGACAACACAGGCAGAGATGATAGGGAAGGCGGACAACACAGGAGGAGATGGTGAGGATGGTGGACAACACAGGAGGAAATGATGGGGAAAGGGGACAACACAGGAGGAGATGATGGGGAAAGGGGACAACACAGGAGGAGATGATGGGGAAAGGGGACAACACAGGAGGAGATGATAGTGAGCTGATGAGGGGAAGGAGAGATGATGGAAATAGAAAACTGACAAAGGGGAGGAGGAGATGATGAAAATTGGGAGATGATAAATGGAGAGATGGGGATGATAATGGAATGGTGATAAATGGGGAGGGAGAGATGATGAAGAGAATGAGGAGAGAAAAATAATGAAGGGGATGGAGAAATGATAAAGAGAATGGAGAGGGAGGGGGAGATGATGAAGAAGAGTGGGGATGATGAAGGGGATAAAGAAATTATAGAGAGAATGGGGAAGAGAATGAGAATGGGGAGATGATGAATGGGGAGGGGGTGATGATAAAGTGAATGGGGAGGTTGAGATGATGAAGCGAATAGAGGGGGTGTTCTTATTTATTTTTTTATAAGATATATTTTATTTAGCTTTTTTGGAAAACCTGTTCTAGAACAGCCTGCCCCTGTGTGCCAGTACAGCCTACCCCTGTGTGCCGGAACAGCCTACCCCAGTAGTACTCCAATCATTTCTTTGCAGCCTATCACTGAGACAGGGACGGTAAGTCTTATATTTGTTATTATGGTACATAGATTGTGTTGTATAAAAGGTGGCTGTGTCCTGCCATAAATAATTTATAATAATTTATACGCAAATGCTAGAGAGGGAGGTAAGTACTTTGTTAGAGAAGTGTATTTGTAGGTAGGGACCTATCTGAATAAGGTAACCTTGCAGACGGGAAATCACATTTTCATTAAAATCTGCACTAAAATCTGTATATATTTGTAAATCTTTGATTGTTTAAAAAAACATAAAAAAAACTTGATGTCTATTTTAATAATTAGGGGCTATATTTACAAAAAAAAAAATTTCCCCCGAAGAGAAGCTGCTCCAGGCTGGCCTGTGTTTGCGGCGAGCCTGGCAGCTTCCCCTTAAAAATTTACCAATACTCACCCCTCCGCCGAGGTCCCTCGAAGTGCTCTGCCCGCAGCGCAGGCACTTCATATCGAATGTTTCCCGCGCATGCGCAGAGACTTCACAGCCGCACTTAGAAAATTTTCAGCCCAAATATGAAAAACCACTGCGCATTCGCAGGGTCTTCTGGGCCGGCCACCGTCATTCCAGCGGTCTCCCCAGTCATTCCTCCCCCTAATAACGGCTATTAGGGGGAGGAAAAGGGGGGAATATGGGGAGATTGCTGGCATGAAGTCAATAACGCCATCCTCACTGCTATTTTTTCCATCACTGCCGAATCAGAATTTCGTCAGTGAGGGATAGTAACTTGTAATACTGCTTCGGCACCCGTTAAGATCAACGGGCTGCCGAAGCCTCACGAAGTGTTTGTGCATCGCCATGGAAACAGCAGATTTCCATGGCGAATGCAGTTTAGTAAATTTTAAAATGTTCGTTTTCAGCTGATAATGAGCGTTTTAGTATTAAATCAGGCATTATCACCCGGAAATTAAGTTAGTAAATAGAGCCCTATATCTGTCTTTTCCTAAATAGTTATTATGCTATTTTGACTCAAATGCTTAAAAAATTTGACTGTTTGGTAATTATTTTGTCTGAGGGGTGCCTTGAAAAAATATGGAGACATTAAGGGTGCCTCAAACTGAGAAAGTTTGGGAACCACTGGGGTATACTTGTACTCTCTGCCAGCGAGGGAATCTTGTTTAATGGAAAAAATATAAATTGCGTTTCAAAAATAACTAAAAAAAAAGCTCATCCAGGTAACTTTTCCACACAGCTATAGAGATCATTGGCCAGACTGGAGCATCCTATACTATGACGTGTAATAAATAACGTTTCACATGGCACTTGATTTCCTGTCTGTTACTAAAAGATGTGAAGAAGTTATACTCCGCGGCATCCAACCTTTGATAACTTCACTACTACACACTGCCAGATAAAATGATCCTTAATGTATCTGTCATCCCGGCCTATATGCCTGATATCCAGCCAGCTCTCTATAAACTCACAAAATGACAGATATTCTTGACAGCAGCTTAACATAATTTACATGAATTGTATATTGTGAATAAATGGTATATAATTTCCTGGAGACAGGTTGTTATTTTCATTTCTCTTCACAGTCAACTTGCGAAGAGGTAAAGACCTGGAAATTACAGAGTTCCATTAAAAACTGTAAACATGCATATCACTTGCCAGCTGCAGACATTTTACATTAACCTGATTTTTTATTACACGCGCTACATGTATGTCAACATAGGCATGTGTCACGCTACCCCATACTGTGCCTGGGACATTTTAACTTAGGGAATAAGACAGACTGGTTTTTAGAGAAACAAAAATGTGAACTGATCGCTCATCAAGCACAACACAGCTCAGTAAAGGAGTGAGCTTGGGGGCAATTACATGTGGTATTCATGTCCTGTAGCTGGCAATGCTAGTGAAATGGGGGAAAAAGGGGGTATACTCAGCGCTGTAGTGGGTGAGTTGCTAGAAGCAAAAAAGTGTGGAGTACGTAGCTATGGTTCTGTGGATTACTTATGTGTACAATGTACGGTGAGAGCACAGACCACAAGATACAGATTAGTGTCAAAATAAATATAAGGGACACAGACAGAAATAATTAAACAGAGAAAATATAACAGACGTAAACCACACAATAGTGACGAAACAATTGTCACACTGGCGTGGGTAGGGCAAATGGCCTACAGAAAACAGAACAGCCGTTGAAGTCCTTGCAGGATTGCCAGGTGCCACTACGTGGGCAGTGAAAGGCAGAAAGTTACAGAAGTAAACAATGGTGGTCGGCGGTGCCTTATTTGCAGAGGGAAGAGCATAGTTCCATGTCCAGATTGAGGCCCTATGGGGAATGGGTTTTGAGGGTGCAAATAAGGCACCCCCGACCTTCCCACTTAACCCCAGTCCATAGCCCCCCGGCGTCCTAACGAGGTCCCCAGCGACTCAGCGTCTCAGTTTCCGTGACAGCAGCCAGCTGACAACCAACATCTCCCACGTGTGTGCGCATCATCGCCACCTACAGGAGAAAGCAAGACGCACGCACTGCTTTGCCAGAATCCACGAGCACACACCACGTGGACCGGCCACCGGCCCCCAGACCGCAAAGAGGTATCGGGCAATCTAGACGGAGCTCCTTTCCCCCGCTAATCAGCATTCAACCTGCCTAGGGGCACGGAGGAGCACCGCACACAATACGGCACCACATCACTGCAGCTGCAATATCAACTCAGCCTACGAGAGGGCACCGTCATCTACTGAGACAGGCACTTGCCTCATATAAGGAACTTTATCCTACTATACCGTTTTTACTAATGCATCCTCTTGTTAAAGGTTTGCTAATATATGGATCCTATTTATTGACATTGCTTTGAGATTCAAAGGTCTCTGCCTATTTTACAATTATTGTGATTCAACGAGACCACCATTGTTTACTTCTGTAACTTTCTGCCTTTCACTGCCCACGTGGTGGCACCTGGCAATCCTGCAAGGACTTCAACGGCTGTTCTGTTTTCTGTAGGCCATTTGCCCTACCCACGTCACAGTGTGACTATTGTTCTGTTATTGTCCTGTTATTGTTTACGTCTGTTATATTTTGTCTGTTTTAATTTTTCTGTCTGACACTAATCTGTATCTTGTGGTCTGTGCTCTCACCGTACATTGTACACATTAGTAATCCACAGCACCCTAGCTACGTACTCCACACTTATTTGCTTCTAGCAACTCACCTACTACAGCGCTGGGTATACCCCCTTTTTTCCCCATTACCAACGCCTTGTTTGTAGAAATAGGTTAGGAAAAAATTGCATTTTGTTATAGTGAATGCAAACACTATCCATCACAATCTTTCTTGAGATAAACATAAGACTACCCTACAGCTATGGCCTATCTATCTGTCTGTCTGTCTATCTATCTATCTATCTATCTATCTATCTATCTATCTATCTATCTATCTATCTATCTATCTCATATCTATCTATCTCATATCTATCTATCTATCTATCTCTGGATCAAAACTCGAGGCATCTCGCTGCCACGAATGCTGTCTTTTAGAAGTAGAAATGGAGGAAAAATGATTTTCGGCTGTCTCTTGTCAGAAAATGAAGCCTTTTTACCATTTAATTTTAGAATGGGTAAGTATGCCGATATTCCTTTTTAAACATCACTTTCACAACAGTCAATGCTTTATCAATACGTTGCTATCATGTTCCACTATGACATCATCATCACATCCTGACAGTGTCAGCAAAGAATGATATGGGGGAGAACCAACATATATCGTCCATCCAGGCAACTGATGAGGGTGATGAATGAACTGATGAAGTTACGTTACTATGTCCATATAGCTAAGAACCAGTGACATCACAGAGGTACATAGAACCAGTGACATCACTAAAAGCTGTTTAACTAAGGACCAGTGACATCACCGAGTATGCATAACTAAGAACCAGTGACATCACTAAAATCCATGTAACTAAGTACCAGTGACATCACAGAGGTACATGTAACTAAGAACCAGGGACATCACTAAAATCCATGTAACTAAGTACCAGTGACATCACAGAGGTACATGTAACTAAGAACTAGTGACATCACAGAGGTACATGTAACTAAAAACCAGTGACATCACAGAGGTACATGTAACTAACCAGTGACATCACATAGGTACATGTAACTAAGAACCAGTGACATCACAGAGGTATATGTAACTAAGAACCAGTGACATCACAGAGGTACATAGAACCAGTGACATCACAGAGGTACATGTAACTAAGAACTACTGACATCACAGAGATACATGTAACTAGGAACCAGTGACATCACAGAGGTACATGTAACTAAGAACCAGTGACATTACAGAGATACATGTAACTAAGAACTAGTGACATCACAGAGGTACATGTAACTAAGAACTAGTGACATCAAAGAGATACATGTAACTAAGAACCAGTGACATCACATTTATATTAGTGAGCGCTAGATAATTTTGGTTGCAGACTATAGCCTAGGACCATCAACGGTGGAGAGGCTACTGCCGAGTGGGAATTCAACTACAGATAAGCTCATTGCTTTTTATATGCTCATTTTGTTGTGATTTATGGTATACATGCATTTTTAACACATAGATAAGTGGCTCTTTTAAGCCTGGCACAACAGTGGGGAGCAGCAGCCCCTGCTATATTTGGGTTGGACATTATTCAGCAGAGTATACACATTCTGGACTTACGTACGTACAGGGGTCTGATATTATGCAAGGTAAAGGAGAGTGCACTGTCATTACCCATTATCAGTAATAGTTCTGGTTCTAGTTCCAGAACCCCATCTTAAATTTTATGCAATGATCTGTGTCCATCTGGGTCTACCATCCCCCCCCACCCCTTCATTTGAATGCCTATCCCCATCTGTGCATACATACACACAAACACATTTGAGGATAAATCCTTATCTTTTATAACACAGATTAAAATTCAGAATACGTTGAACTGACATTATGCAACTGTTCCTTCTATCAAGTGTTACATTGATTCAGTAACTGTAAATATATTATGCAACTCAAGCCAGGTAAATGTATTAATGTTTTAGCAAGGATTGGCTGTGATATAACGGAGAGATCAGGTAAGGACATACAAACCACATGAGCCATACACCTTTGTGAACAGACAGGGGCATTTCTAGAAATGAGGGGGCCCGTGTGCAGGATTTGTAAAAGGCCCCCCACCTGAGACAGGACTCCGATTCGCAGACCTCAAAAGGGGTGGGGCCTAATTGCACTGTAAACCCTGTCCCCTTTTCGGCCCGCGAATAGGGGCAGTCCCACCGTAGGGGAAGAGGGGCTCATTCAGTATCCCCCAGTATCCCTCATGTGTCCAGTCCCCCAGTATCCCTCATCATGTGTCCAGTACCCCCAGTATCCATCATCATATGTTCAGTTCCCCCAGCATCCCCATCAGGTGTCCAGCTCCCCCAGTATCCCCATCAGGTGTCCAGTAGTCCCTCCCAGTATCTACCATCATGTGTCCAGTCCCCCCAGCATCCCCATCAGGTGTCCAGTAGTTCCTCCCAGTATCTACCATCATGTGTCCAGTCCCCCAGTATCCCCCATCAGGTGTCCAGTCCCCCCAGCAGTAGTCCCTCCCTGTATCTGCCATCATGTGTCCAGTCCCCCCAATATGGCTATCAAGTATCCAGCATCCAGTTCTCCCACTTACTTACCTTGGAAGTCCTGCTGCTCTTTTCAGGCGCTTCCTCCGCGGCGGGATGCAGGCTCTGAATGATGTTGTGTGACCCCAGGTCACGCAACATCATTTTTACAGGGGAGGAGGTCGGGGATGCGCTGCAGTGAGCGCCAGCGCTCAATACTAGTACACGGTTCGCAGAATTGATACCTACATTGGCTATCGGTTCTACAGAACTGGTGCAAACCGGCTAAATCCCACCGCTGGTTACGTCACTGAGGCAGGAACTTCTGGAGATAATGTAGTCAATCGCTTCTGGGCACCAGCTCTAATGGGGGCAGTTCTCCTATCTAGCAGTCTCCCTCTCCATTTTCCCAGGGGCCCCGCTGATCTGTGATTGTCCTCCTTGCCACACTGCCGTGCACATCACCAGGAGCAAAGAGCAAGGTACAGACCTCCTTTCTGTTCTCTCTTCATTGACCGACTGTCGTGTGTGACACCATCAACACGTCCTGACTGCGTCAGCGAGAATCCGGCATTTACCTTTAGGGACTTTTCCTTTGGTTTTATACATTTTATACAGAATGCGCATTTTGTCAGTAAATCTAGGAAAATATTTTTCTCTCAGTCCTCTATATTAGTGTATCGTGTCATTCTGCGAGTCTCTGTTTTGTTTGTAATATTTTTTGTGTGCGTTTTTATGGTGTTAATTATTGGGGGATGAACACTGATTGGTACATAAAAGATAAATATCTGTCAGTCCGCAGTGTCCTGTGTTCCTTGCTATGATAACATGATGAGTGCAGGGATTTGTGAGGAGGTCTTGAGGCAATAGTCAGATTGTGTTGTAACGGCTCGGTGTCTTATTCATGCTGGTTCTGCTCATCCTGCTCCACCTGCTGCTCCTCACACTACAGATGTTTCTCTCCACAAAGTTATTTTCCTTTTATTTTTTTCCGGCAATTTTTATTTCTGGTGAATTTGTTTGATGTTCTAATTACTGTAACTAGAACACAGTATTGTTTATAGAATTCCTAACAATTCAGCTAACTTTGCTTGTAAGGAAAATACAGTCACTGGAGCTGATTCAGAATTAGGAGCAGTAGCAAAAAGATAAATAAAGGAAACTATTCTGAACCTCAGCTAAGCCATGTTAAACAAAAGGCAATTTAAAGATGTGAAAACGGACATGAGTTTAAAGAGTATGACCCCTTTCCTTCCCATTTCACTTATCTATTAATTGCAGTGTAAGAATTAATCTCATCAACATTTGTGTCCTATAAGCAAAAGAAACCAGGTCCAGACTTTGGGGTAGATCCAGAACTACGCTTCTCCGCGAATTTACGCGTGGCGGAGACGTAAATTTGCAGTTTAGAATGCACTGCGCATGCGCACCATAGAAAATACGCACATTCACGTAGCGTAATATTGGACGTATGGGTGATTCACGTATGTCTCACGTAAATACTTACGTGTGGGCGTGCCAAATTTACGTTAGTCAACAATACGAGTGTTTTACGTGAAGTATGCGGGGGTTGGTATTTAAAGTGTACAGTATGGGCGTGCTAAGCTGCGTACGTTCACGTAGTCAGTACGTCCGTTAGCGGGCGTATGCTGTTACGTTTGGAAAAGTTAAGGTAGG
>WWET01001813.1:70493-94841 GCA_011038615.1 Limnodynastes dumerilii | reverse complement strand
AAAAAAAAAAAGCAGTCAGGAATCAGTTTGATTCCTGTCACTCACCCCTCTCTGGTCCAATCAGGGACAGAGGGGGGTGGGCTTAAGCTGTCCATCGCAGGGATCTCCCTGCGGACAGCTCCTAACGCCAGCCTGAGCTGGCGTTAGATTTTCATGGTGAGCGGAGTTAGAAACTCCGCTTCACCACCCCTTCACCGCTGTGTAAATATGCGGTGCAGGGGGAGCCCGTTCACATGAACGGGCCCGTGATGGCAGATGAAGGAGTCCTGCATCGTCATGGAAACGATAGTTTCCACTGACGATGCAGGGTTTTTAAATATGAAAAAGGACATTTTGAAGCGATAAGGGCAGTTTTCTATTGAAAACTGCCCCTATCACTCCAAAATGAACTCTGTAAATAGAGCCCTATATATTTCTCTCTCTCTCCTCTCCCCCTATCATTCTAACTCTTAATTTCAATTCCCCATCCCCTCTACATGCTTGGGTCTCCTCATTTCACTTTATATTTGACTACCCTATCGCCCCAATATTTTACCGTCTATATTACATTTATTTTATTGTACCCTATATTTAATTGCATATTCTTTGTTTATTGTACAGTGCTGCAGATACTTTGTACACCATATAAATAAACATTATATATATATGGAACAAAAAAGGTCCGGCGCTCCAAACATGCACATAAATAAAATAAATTGTGTGCTGACACATAGTGTTATTTAATGTATGTTTGGAGCGCCGGACCTCTTTTGTTCCTTGTATTATGTTATTACACAGATACTGACCAGCGTTACTATCACACTGTTATTTAGACTTGGGCTGGGAAACGCCACCTCTCAACTCTAATACTGTTTGCAACAAATAATATCTAACGCCCCCTAAAATCAGCATAGTATTTCCAAGGTGTAACTTTCCTCTCTTATCTACAGTCTCTGAACCAGGTGCCAGATTCAGATTTTGTAATTAAGAAGAAATCAGGTGGAAAGTTACACTTGGGCAAAACCATGTGGAATTTCAGAAGCTGTCAAATTCATTTTAAGCCCCATACACACTACAGGTTTTTAAACGATGAACGATATTATAAAACATGTTAAGTGGCAATCAGTCTGCATACACACTATACACAATTTTCGGTTGAGCCTTTATTATTGAATGGCTTGATCGGTAAAATGAAACTTTCTAAAAGATGCGATTTAACGATTTTGTGGATTTTGTGTCAATCAGATATGATTATTGCAGTGTGCACACTTCCACGATATCATTCCAAACACTTCTTTATAGTTTTGAACAATAATCATTTAAAAAATCCTGAATTGTGTGCGGGACTTTGGTCTTTCCTTGCATGCAGGAGAATATTTTGCTTTTACTTATTGAACAGAGATATTGACCTGCTTTTCCTTTAAAACTGTTATTTAGACTAGAGACTAGGAGCCTGATTCATAGATCCGTCGGTGATGGGATGGCAAATATACGCATCTAAGTGGCAGGTCGGAGCAGGTTACATCCCACTGAATAAACAGTCACTCCCCTTGCAAACAGCGGCCGGACCTAAAGTTAGACCTGCATTGACTTGCCCTATCTGGCCGCACTCACTTCCGACCTTATGTGTATTAGTTGCGTATATTTAGGGTCCTATGTCTGTAAGCTCATGCGCCTGACGGATGTTCTGCAACGGATCTCTAAGTAACTTAGTTCCATATGCCTAAAGATCCGTCCGACAGGGAGGCGCATCCCCTCCACCCGCTTATACTGCGTAAGGTGGGCGAAGGGGAGCATTTAAATTGTTCAGTCTGGGTTGGATTTAGTGATTCCGTGTAGATCAGCGCAGCGTAACCCTGCACGAGAGAGTGCAATGACAGAAGAGTTCCCTCCCCTCTTTCGTGTAGACTGGCAGACCTCCGTGTAAGCGGGACATGATCTGGTCATGTGACTAGTAAACGTCACCTCTCAACTCTGCCACCAGGAGCGGAACTACCATTGGTGCAAAAGGTGCAGCAGCACCGAGGACTATGCTGATACAAGGTCACACAGCCGTCATCACCGCACCGCCGAAGCTCCCCACCAGGTTACCTGGGATATCATCAGGGCCAAAGCAGATTTTTAGCATCTGGGCCACAACTCGCTAGTTCCGCCTCTGTCTATCACTGTTTACTACAAATGAAATTGTCCTTCACCGCACTTCCACATGGATTTACCTGGCATGAAGTAATAGAGCCTTTGAGCAGAAAGAACAAGCCATAAAGTTTTGTATAGTAAAAGGTGGCATGGGACAGGCAGACAATGGACCGGATCCAGACCCCCGCATGCTTTCCGTAAGGTGCAGGGGTCTGGAATTACGCATGAGAGAGGAGAGTGAACTCCCCCTGTCACTCCTCTCTCGTCTCTGCCATAACCCTTCCATAAGTTAAGCGTATGGATCAGCACTCTGTACGAACACTGACCCATGCGTATCCCCTAAACCTAGCCCCCTACTGTACAAATTAGAATCTCCCCCACCCATCTTTTGTAGGGGAAGAGCTGCCCCATCAGACTGAACAACTATGGTACAGAACTAAAATCCACACGATAGAAGTTACTACCGTAAATTGATAGTAACATCTGGAGGACACATGCACCCACCAGTCAATACAGGCCACTTATGCACTTTGGGCCTGATCCAGAGCTACGGCCGCCTTCGCTAGTACGGCGGCCGTAGCTGTAATGCACATGCGCCGGGCAGATGTTGCCTGGCGTCACTATGGAAACGCCCGATCGTAGATCGGGCCTCCATAGTAGCGCCGTAGAGACGCTGGAGGGGACGTCCTCCAGCGTCCCTATAAAAGAGAAGAAAGAAAAAGCCATAAAGTTTAGTATAGTAAAAGGTGGCATGGGACAGGCAGACTATGGACCGGATCCAGACCCCCGCATGCTTTCCGTAAGATGCAGGGATCTGGAATTACGCACGAGAGAGGAGAGTGAACTCCCCCTGTCACTCCTCTCTCGTGTGGGCTTTATGGCAGTTACACTGCCATAACCCTTCCTTAAGTTAAGCGTATGGATCAGCACTCTGTATGAACACTGACCCATGCGTATCCCCTAAACCTAGCCCCCTACTGTACAATTAGAATCTCCCCCACCCATCTTTTGTAGGGGAAGAGCTGCCCCATCAGACTGAACAACTATGGTACAGAGCTAAAATCCATACGATAGAAGTTACTACCGTAAATTGATAGTAACAGGGGAGTCTCGGGCCAGAGCAGCGATGTTACGCTGAGTGCTACAGCGCTCAGTGTAACATCGTAGCTCTGGATCAGGCCCTTTGTGAGCATAAGTGGCCTGATGGACGACCCTGTGGATCCGGTCCAATATTATTGGTGTCATTTATAAGCACATGATTTATCTGTGAAGGAGTCCTTAATAAAGAAAATTGAGACTACTGATTGCCTCAATAAAGGTTGTTGGGAAGGAGCTGAGACTATAACTAGGTTCATCCATTACGGGTGTAGAAAACATCTGATAGAAATGTTCAAATAATCTTTATGTGACACAAATAGGTATCCTGACCTCCTGGGGAAAAGGCTGAATGGAAGTTTGACCTCGGTATCTTCCTTTTGTCAATAAGCATTAATATTGTATGTTCCAGTTGACACAAACACATTTTGTTTTATTTAAGAGTCTATATTTGTTTCACCCAACTGACTTCTCGCCTATACCTTGTGATGTGTGAGAGCATATAGGCATGTAGGTATTTCAGTATGCTTCACTGGTGTGATAAGCTATTTTCTGCTTTTATTGAATTGTGTCTTCATCTCTTGAATGCGTCATCAATCATTTTTTTATGCATTCTCATCTTGGGGTTTTATTGCTTGCGTATAATTTTTTTTTGCCAGAAATAAACTCTTCCTCCCCCCATCCTTATATGTACCGTAAAAAGCCTTTATAAATACATTATATCCAATCATAAGCCATACCTTTAGTCACATTACACACTACCAAAAAAATAAGAAAGGAATAAATCTAAATTTTCCAGCCTTTTATACACATTTCGGACCGGAATCAGAATTACGCATGACACGCCATTTACGTATTCAGAATTCATGCATGCCTTATGTACATGTGCAATCATGGCGGTTATTCATGGGATTGCGCTACAATTTTTTTCAGAATGACACATGTTAAACCATTCCGGTGATGCAGCGTGATGAGCCTCCATGCACACAACGTTTACACATGGTGGGAAGGGGAGGTATTTAAATCTTACAGTAGAGGCTTCGATTCGATCCGCCATTATCAGGGCACGGGAGTTCCGTACGTGCAAGAGAAGTGCAATACTGGAATATAGGATTGCACTTTGTGTAAGTTCGCTTTTGCTGCGGAGACTTACAAGAACTGTGAGTGCTTAATATTGGATCCGGACCTGTGCTTTACAACATCCAACTAAATAAAGGCTGATCCGACCCCTTGATTAATACAGTACATTACAGGACCACCCTTCGCTGCAATTACAGCCATCAGTCTGTTTGAATATGTCTCTAGCAGCTTTAAGCACCGACGCTGATGAATATTTTCCCATTTGTTTGCACAATCGTTCACGTTCAGTTTTGTGGTGACACAAATGGATTGCTCTTCTCAAGTCTATCCACAGATATATTAATTTTTTAATATCTGATTTAGGTCAAGGCTTTGACTTGACCTTTCAATAACAAACCAGAGGACCACAGGTTAAATCAGGAATTTTGGGTGCACTTGACAGCATCCAACTTACCTTCAATACTTGCTGAGGAGAAACGACCCCTCACAACATAATGTTCCCACCTTCATGTTCTACACCAGGGACTGTATTCACAGTTAAGAAAGAGTTAGGTGTGGCCGTATCCTGCCCTGCTCTGCAACCCGCCCCCTTTTTTTGGATCCTTATGACACTTAAGAGTGCCACAGGGTTTCTTTAAGTAACCGTGCGTATTTTACTTCTTATACGAATGGTGACCCTTCCCCCGCCCTCCATGGCTAATTTAATCCCAACCACTGTTTTTATAAAGGGACAGATGTTGTTATAAGACGCCTCTTCCTTCTTCAAAAACTGCTTGCGGTCTTTAAAGACATATGTACCAAAATGGTAAGTAGATTGCATAAATGACCTACTATGATGCGTAGACTGCACTTACTGTAACTAGCCGGAGCTTCTTACGTGTCAATCCGGTCCTAGGTGTTTCGTTTTTGTTTTTCGCCAAGCATAGAACTTGGAGTCAGTCCAAAATAATGTATCTTGGTCTACTCTATTTCAACTTTTTGCTAGATTGCATCAGAGTTTTTTAGTGTTTTTACCCAAAGAGCCCTTTTTCAGAAGAGGATTCTTTCTTGTCACCTTGACATATAGGACAGCTTTGTGTAAAGTTTGTTAGATTATCACATGCCCAACACAAAAAATATATAAGTGGCGCTTTCTATGAATGTAAAATATAGCAGCTGTATGGGGTGTTGTGTCACCACCCCCACCTTACAAATTAAGGAAAAAAACTAGATAAATAAAGAAAAATACAGCGCTTTTTTATGTAGAGAAGAAATAAATAAATAAAAATAAGAAATATATTTCAATATGTACAATTTTTTTCTTTAATTTTTTTTATTTATCTAGATTATCACATGCACAGACTGACCAATGTAAGCTGTCACTGATTCGTTCCTAGCCATTGAGCCCTTTTTGTCGGCATCTTTGCTCTGTCTTCCAGTTTGGAAAGACGTGGGGAGCTTCAGTGGTGCGGTGATGATGGCTGTGGGCCCTTGTATCAGCATGGGCCCCGGTGCCATTGTACTTGTTGCACCAATGGTAGTTCCGCCTCTGCATTCATCATTTTTTTGTAATGTTTAGAATGGAGGAGTAAAAGCTTTTGAATTTATTTTGTATTCTCTTTTTTTTGTGTGCATTTTTACAACTTTCCAGATGTTTTAAAATCCCTTTTTCAAAATGGGGTATATTTTGATTACCATGTACTACTTGCAGGGGAATCCTCACCCAGTATGACAGCTTCCGGTCGCCTGAGCGTCATGAGCGAATAGCGGGCGTATTGTTAGCGTATTTTTCGCTCGCTGGGCGTATTTTTTTTACGATGGTCGGCTGGGCGCCCGTTTTACTACAGGGAGGCGGGGGTAGCCATTTAAATTGTACAGTATGGGCGTGCTAAGCCCGTACGCTCAGCGTATTTTGTGCGAAAATTCGTACGGCCGACGGTCGTACCCAGTGTAGGGTATAGCCGCCGTAAGCAGGGACTTTACTATGGGAGTGTTAGGGGCGTGTATGTTGATACGCACGAGCGAACGTTCGCATTCGCCCGTCGTGCGAAAATTTCGTAGCTCTGGATCAGGCCCTTTGAAACAATGTTTCACCCTGGGTGGCCAACCTGAGGGTAGTGAAGAAAAGGGATTCAGAAAGTTCAGTGCAATTAAGTTATTTCAGCAGATGGAACACACAATGTTTGCATATATCACCGTAGGTAAGAATAGCTGTTTACTATGAATAGCGGTAACCATTCACTCTCGTACATAGTTCAGTGCAATATTTGGGAGAGAGAGTGAAACGTTCAATGTTGGCACATACCGCTGTAGACAGGAGCAGCTGATCGCCCTCGTTCTCCTCCGTTCGGCTCGGAACCTAACTGAGGCTCCCGCCGGTGCACAGGGGGATGGGGCTCGTGTTACAGCCGCTTCAACTGTTCCTCTTGGTTCCGGTCAGTGCATCAAAGTGCGGGTGATGTATATTCACAAGGTGCAAACTGCAAAGCTCCAGCGTGGTTTTTTTAAAATAAGTGGTCATAAACAGTGGATCCAGATCTCCCTGCTTGACGCGTTTCGTCCCTACTACTGGGGACTTTTTCAAAAGCAAGCCGTTCTCTACAGATTATTGAAGCCTACATAGCTTCAGAGACAAAATTGTACATATTGAAATATATTTCTTATTTTTATTTTTATTTATTTATTTCTTCTCTACATAAAAAAGCGCTGTATTTTTCTTTATTTATCTAAATTATCACATGCACAGACTGACCAATGTAAGCTGTCACTGAGTCGTTCCTAGCCATTGAGCCCTTTTTGTCGGCATCTTTGCTCTGTCTTCCAGTTTGGAAAGACGGCCTTATCACACAAAGTGTTGGTACCACTCATTTATCCAGAGGCGGAACTAGTGAGTTGTGGGCCCAGGTGCAAAAAATATGCTTTAGCCCTGATGATATCCCAGGTAACCCGGTGGGGAGCTTCAGTGGTGCGGTGATGATGGTTGTGGGCCCTTGTATCAGCATGGGCCCCGGTGCCATTGTACTTGTTGCACCAATGGTATTTCCGCCTCTGCATTCATCATTTTTTAGTAATGTTTAGAATGGAGGAGTAAAAGCTTTTGAATTTATTTTGTATTCTCTTCTTTTTTTGTGCATTTTTACAACTTTCCAGATGTTTTAAAAATCCCTTTTTCAAAATGGGGTATATTTTGATTACCATGTACTACTTGCAGGGGAATCCTCAGGAACAGAAGCTTTTATCCTAAACTAATCATAATCTCTACAGTTTCCATCAGGTAGAGACCTTTTAGTCAGCTGTGTGATCTGGAAAGGTTATTGGTTGCAAATGAGACGGGTATTAATACATCATCAAACCAGATATTTTTTTTTTTGTAATGAAGTAAAAAGAATTCTAAATAATTAATGTAATTGTTGACGGTTTTTTGAAATTGCACATTCTCTAGTCCAATAATGATTCATAACGAAAGAAATAATATAATGTGTGTTTGCTGTAATATATACCTGTAAAGGGAATTACTGGCCTAAAGCTGGCCACACGCTACGATTATTGCCCCCAATATGAGGTTATGACAATTGATTTTCCCCTGGGGAAAGATCCCAATATCGGAGCCACTCACTGCTCTTGCTGGGAGCGATAATCTTAGCTGTAGAAGGACAGAAGTTTCTTGCAGCTTCAAGAAGCTTCAGTCCTCCCATCATGCTCTGCCCTGATTGGCTGCATGGGTCTCCTGCCATGGCCTTGCAGCATTCTAATTAACTACCTGAGATAGAAAGTCTGGCTAATCCGTGGCCCCTCTACCTCCTGGCCGGCATTTCTGTCTGACTTTAATTAGCGGTATGTATAGCATAATATAGTGATGGAAGTCCTAGAATGCAGGGTTTTCATTACTGTGTTATTACTGTAATTGCCGATAATTAAGAAGTCAGAGAGATGGGGAACCTATGGTCAGAGGTGGAGGTAACTGAACTTGTCCTCACACTACACAATATCAAAAATCAGCCAGGAATCCTGAGGGATCAGATTATGGTCCAGAGCCTTTCCATTAGCAGCACACACTAGAGAGATTTTTGGTCCGAGCCATGATTATTGTATGATCGGGCCAATAATCAAAATCTAGCGTGTGGCCAGCTGAAAGCTCTGCAATATATCAGTATTTATGAAGCATTTCCAATTGACTTTAAAATTTGTTGAACATAAGATAACAGCACCACCAAAGCAATTACAGTTTTGCATTTAATGTATGTGAATTAACTATTCAAAATTATTGCAAGCGTAAATAATCTTGGGTCTATTTAAAAGATGACATCATTTAATGATAATGGACTCCAGCAAAATGTTTTTGATAAACGCTGGCGTTGCGTTCAGAGCCTGTGACTCTCTTTAACAGTAAATCTCATCATGCTGTAAGAGCATAGGCATCGCTGATACAGCTGGTAGAGCATGCTGGGCATTATGACTTCACTTTTTGCAGCAAATAATTAGGCTGGAGATGGCAGGTGACAGACTCAAGCGCCATAGCAGCAAGGAGGCGGGACCTGAGTCTGGATGGGCGGAACTAGGCAGAGCCAGGCAGGAATGGGGGTGGAGCTGGGTAGAATTGCAGCCTGATAGAAGCTGTCAGAGTGCTGAGCGCTGTTTTAAGCTGTCAGCTTCTGATGGCTGCCACCGGCCCCTCTTTCCTATGAACACTATAACATCCACATAGCCTTGAGAAAGACCGGAGAGCTGGTTGAAACGCGTTGGAAGCTACATACTGCTGTTGTCTTATACTCTTATTAACATTATGGCCCGAGACGTCAGAGCTTTGTGCCTGTGGTTTTTATACGAGTGTCCCATTCACTAAGGTGAGTACCTGCTTGAAAAAGTATTTTATTATATTACAATAAATATTATTATTGTACTAGGAAGTGGCGCTTCCTGTTTCTCCCCTGTCTTCTCTAACTATTATAGCCTGGAGAACGGCTGCCCGATACGAGCTGAAACCGGTAATTGAGAGAGAGGCTGACCCCCTGAAGAGAAAGAGACATGAGGAGACGCCATCTTGGATACAACGGGGCTGATCCAGAGCTACGACGCTCAGCGTAACATCGCATTGCTCTGCCCCGACACTCCCCCTTGTTGGAGTGTATTTACACTCCCTTACGCCGGCTGAAGGCTACCCTAACTTCAGCCGGCGTAAGGGAGTGTAAATACGCTGGGACGGCGTCTTTAGTAAGATAACGCCGCACTCCCAGCCTAATTACCCTCCCTCCCCCCGCCTCCCTGCACTAACCTCAGCGTCGTAACGCTGGGGGACGCCCCCTCCAGCGTTACTACGCTGAAGCTACGGACGCCCGATCTGCGATCGGGCGTTTCTGTAGCTACGCCGGGCAACATCTGCCGAGCGCATGCGCAGATCGCTTTTTAGCCGATCTTACACTTACGCCCGACATAGCTAGTACGGCGGGCATAGTTCTGGATCAGGGCCAACATCACAAGGAAAGAAAACCTTTTGCTTTCATGTAACACTCAAACAACATGAGTGAGTATTCTATTCTATTCTATACCATAGCCACCATTTGAAGTACACTGTATACCAAAAATGGCACATGATTATCGGACTTTGGACTCTCACTGTACACTAAGAGTGGTATATATTTATTGTATCACATTGGACATTTATTATTGCTATTGTGTATATGTGCAGCACTGGTGATCGGGAAAATCTACTTTTTGTTTTGTGAAGTACACATACGTAATAGAAGTGAACCTGTAGTGTTTAGTCCCTTTTAGATATATTCTAAACCCAGCAGTTTTTCTTCTAGCACTATAGTCATATCTGTCTCTCTTACACCCGTTGAAGCATTGTAACATCCGCAACCTTTCCACCCCTGTAGTTACTCCTCTGCATTAGGGTCACATTTTAATAGAAGTGAACCTGTAGTGTTTAGTCCCTTTTAGATATATTCTAAACCCAGCAGTTTTTCTTCTAGCACTATAGTCATATCTGTCTCTCTTACACCCGTTGAAGCATTAGGGTCACATTTTATTCATGTATAACATCATCAGTGGTTTTCAACCTTTTTTGGGGAGTTCCAGTTACCCACTATTGAATAATGTCAAATTCCACTTTGAATATCATGTAGACACATACCCATGACACACACACTTGCCATCACACACATATATATATATACTGTCAAGCTGGCACTCCACTATAATATTATAAATACTTTGCAACTTGCTTTGGTGCCTATTAAGGGACATAGGCGGTCCGAATACATGCTTAGCGGAAATACGGCACTCAGAGACTAAACAAGCGCAGCAAAATTACATTCATTTAAAGTTAGCTCTTCTTCAACGTGTTTCGACATAAAGACCCCCTTTAGGAAGTCTTGACAAAAGCACATCAGGGTGGAGCTAACTTTACCTACTGTTCTCCCATGTGGTTTCTATATACGAGTCGAGCCTGAGTTGCTGTTTTTCTAACACCTACAAGTGCACTCTCCAGGACGCTGGAGCCTTGTTAAATACTAAAAAGTGCTAGCGATTTCAATATGTTTTATTAAAGATAAATGCACTATGCATTAAAAAAATAAAACAAACAAACAAACAATAATTATATATATATATATATTTAAGGGTTTTTTTCAGGATTTTTGCTGTTGTTGTTTACATATTTTTGTTGTGATTTATTTATCCAACCAAGATATTATATTAATATCCTCGGCCATTTGATATCATACATCCTTACAACCTTGCCCAGTTGCCCTGAGTACTACCTGGCAATGGTCCAAGTACTTAGAACACATGCTCTACAGCAGCAGTTCTCAACCTTTTATTTGAGGGAGTACCAGTTACCCACTATGGAATCATTTCAAGTAGACACATACCCACAGCCCATATATATATTTTCAGGGTATTGTTTTATTTACATATTTTCGGTGATTTTAAGGTGGATTTTCTTCTATATGCCATTTAACCCCAAGATATTTTATTATGTTATTGGCCATTTACCTCCTTGCAACCTTTCTCAGTTGCCCTGGGTACCACCTGACAGTGGTCTAAGTACCAGAAGTGGTACCAGTACTACTGGTTCAGAACCCACGATCTACAGACATCATCAATCATAGATATTATGTCCAAAAAAATAAAAAAATCAATGTAATTTCTCTGCTGCCTTCCATATCTAAGAGAGAGAAGAAATTTGCATGAAAACACACAAAAAAAACAAAGTTTCAATAGATGAACAATATGACCGGAAATATATGTGTGTGTGTATTGTGACCGCGAGCACAAAAGCCATAAAATTTCACTGCAATCTGTCAAATGTATCAATAACTTGACAATATCTATTGCTAAAAAGAATAAGGGAAGAAATAACCTTCTGAAACTAATCAATACTATAACAAACATAACTAGGAAGAAAAATGACTGTAAAGGAAGGGTTATGAATGGATAAAGACAAACAGGAAAGTGATAGCCAAATCTCAGACGAGTTCCATTGTTGATTAAGGTGTAATTTTTCTCCAATGTTCTAAAGAAATGGTTGAAATCAATGACGCCTTAAAATGTGTATTGCAAGCCTGCAGGAGATGCTGTAAAGTTGTTTCGCCATTATAATACAAAACTTTTACGTTTTTTTTATTTTGTTTTTTATCAGATCTGGAAAAAGTTATTCCTGCAACAAATCAATGTTTTGTCTAAACTTAAGGGCAGAAATAAGTAGAGCATTTCTGTGGTTCATTTACATGCAGATCTCATATGTTTTAATTCTTGTTTATTTAACTTTCTCATTTATAGAAGAGGTAAGGGAACGGATCCAGATTTAATAGAAGTCTTTTCACCTTTGATGTGTGCGTACACCCGCTACTGCCTTCCAGCACAGATCTGTGTCCTTAAGATCCAGATTTCCATGCTGAAAGTTGTTCCACTGGTGAGGTGAGAGGGGGTGACATGCTTAAAGCATATCCTAATGCAGTGCTCCTCAACCTTTTCTCACCCTCGGCACACCTAAGCCCTTCCCAGAATTCCATGGCACACCTAAACACTTCCCAGAATTCCATGGCACACCTAAACACTTCCCAGAATTCCATGGCACACCTAAACACTTCCCAGAATTCCATGGCACACCTAAACACTTCCCAGAATTCCATGGCACACCTAAACACTTCCCAGAATTCCATGGCACACCTAAACACTTCCCAGAATTCCATGGCACACCTAAACACTTCCCAGAATTCCATGGCACACCTAAACACTTCCCAGAATTCCATGGCACACCTAAACACTTCCCAGAATTCCATGGCACACCTAAACACTTCCCAGAATTCCATGGCACACCTAAACACTTCCCAGAATTCCATGGCACACCTAAACACTTCCCAGAATTCCATGGCACACCTAAACACTTCCCAGAATTCCATGGCACACCTAAACACTTCCCAGAATTCCATGGCACACCTAAACACTTCCCAGAATTCCATGGCACACCTAAACACTTCCCAGAATTCCATGGCACACCTAAACACTTCCCAGAATTCCATGGCACACCTAAACACTTCCCAGAATTCCATGGCACACCTAAACACTTCCCAGAATTCCATGGCACACCTAAACACTTCCCAGAATTCCATGGCACACCTAAACACTTCCCAGAATTCCATGGCACACCTAAACACTTCCCAGAATTCCATGGCACACCTAAACACTTCCCAGAATTCCATGGCACACCTAAACACTTCCCAGAATTCCATGGCACACCTAAACACTTCCCAGAATTCCATGGCACACCTAAACACTTCCCAGAATTCCATGGCACACCTAAACACTTCCCAGAATTCCATGGCACACCTAAACACTTCCCAGAATTCCATGGCACACCTAAACACTTCCCAGAATTCCATGGCACACCTAAACACTTCCCAGAATTCCATGGCACACCTAAACACTTCCCAGAATTCCATGGCACACCTAAACACTTCCCAGAATTCCATGGCACACCTAAACACTTCCCAGAATTCCATGGCACACCTAAACACTTCCCAGAATTCCATGGCACACCTAAACACTTCCCAGAATTCCATGGCACACCTAAACACTTCCCAGAATTCCATGGCACACCTAAACACTTCCCAGAATTCCATGGCACACCTAAACACTTCCCAGAATTCCATGGCACACCTAAACACTTCCCAGAATTCCATGGCACACCTAAACACTTCCCAGAATTCCATGGCACACCTAAACACTTCCCAGAATTCCATGGCACACCTAAACACTTCCCAGAATTCCATGGCACACCTAAACACTTCCCAGAATTCCATGGCACACCTAAACACTTCCCAGAATTCCATGGCACACCTAAACACTTCCCAGAATTCCATGGCACACCTAAACACTTCCCAGAATTCCATGGCACACCTAAACACTTCCCAGAATTCCATGGCACACCTAAACACTTCCCAGAATTCCATGGCACACCTAAACACTTCCCAGAATTCCATGGCACACCTAAACACTTCCCAGAATTCCATGGCACACCTAAACACTTCCCAGAATTCCATGGCACACCTAAACACTTCCCAGAATTCCATGGCACACCTAAACACTTCCCAGAATTCCATGGCACACCTAAACACTTCCCAGAATTCCATGGCACACCTAAACACTTCCCAGAATTCCATGGCACACCTAAACACTTCCCAGAATTCCATGGCACACCTAAACACTTCCCAGAATTCCATGGCACACCTAAACACTTCCCAGAATTCCATGGCACACCTAAACACTTCCCAGAATTCCATGGCACACCTAAACACTTCCCAGAATTCCATGGCACACCTAAACACTTCCCAGAATTCCATGGCACACCTAAACACTTCCCAGAATTCCATGGCACACCTAAACACTTCCCAGAATTCCATGGCACACCTAAACACTTCCCAGAATTCCATGGCACACCTAAACACTTCCCAGAATTCCATGGCACACCTAAACACTTCCCAGAATTCCATGGCACACCTAAACACTTCCCAGAATTCCATGGCACACCTAAACACTTCCCAGAATTCCATGGCACACCTAAACACTTCCCAGAATTCCATGGCACACCTAAACACTTCCCAGAATTCCATGGCACACCTAAACACTTCCCAGAATTCCATGGCACACCTAAACACTTCCCAGAATTCCATGGCACACCTAAACACTTCCCAGAATTCCATGGCACACCTAAACACTTCCCAGAATTCCATGGCACACCTAAACACTTCCCAGAATTCCATGGCACACCTAAACACTTCCCAGAATTCCATGGCACACCTAAACACTTCCCAGAATTCCATGGCACACCTAAACACTTCCCAGAATTCCATGGCACACCTAAACACTTCCCAGAATTCCATGGCACACCTAAACACTTCCCAGAATTCCATGGCACACCTAAACACTTCCCAGAATTCCATGGCACACCTAAACACTTCCCAGAATTCCATGGCACACCTAAACACTTCCCAGAATTCCATGGCACACCTAAACACTTCCCAGAATTCCATGGCACACCTAAACACTTCCCAGAATTCCATGGCACACCTAAACACTTCCCAGAATTCCATGGCACACCTAAACACTTCCCAGAATTCCATGGCACACCTAAACACTTCCCAGAATTCCATGGCACACCTAAACACTTCCCAGAATTCCATGGCACACCTAAACACTTCCCAGAATTCCATGGCACACCTAAACACTTCCCAGAATTCCATGGCACACCTAAACACTTCCCAGAATTCCATGGCACACCTAAACACTTCCCAGAATTCCATGGCACACCTAAACACTTCCCAGAATTCCATGGCACACCTAAACACTTCCCAGAATTCCATGGCACACCTAAACACTTCCCAGAATTCCATGGCACACCTAAACACTTCCCAGAATTCCATGGCACACCTAAACACTTCCCAGAATTCCATGGCACACCTAAACACTTCCCAGAATTCCATGGCACACCTAAACACTTCCCAGAATTCCATGGCACACCTAAACACTTCCCAGAATTCCATGGCACACCTAAACACTTCCCAGAATTCCATGGCACACCTAAACACTTCCCAGAATTCCATGGCACACCTAAACACTTCCCAGAATTCCATGGCACACCTAAACACTTCCCAGAATTCCATGGCACACCTAAACACTTCCCAGAATTCCATGGCACACCTAAACACTTCCCAGAATTCCATGGCACACCTAAACACTTCCCAGAATTCCATGGCACACCTAAACACTTCCCAGAATTCCATGGCACACCTAAACACTTCCCAGAATTCCATGGCACACCTAAACACTTCCCAGAATTCCATGGCACACCTAAACACTTCCCAGAATTCCATGGCACACCTAAACACTTCCCAGAATTCCATGGCACACCTAAACACTTCCCAGAATTCCATGGCACACCTAAACACTTCCCAGAATTCCATGGCACACCTAAACACTTCCCAGAATTCCATGGCACACCTAAACACTTCCCAGAATTCCATGGCACACCTAAACACTTCCCAGAATTCCATGGCACACCTAAACACTTCCCAGAATTCCATGGCACACCTAAACACTTCCCAGAATTCCATGGCACACCTAAACACTTCCCAGAATTCCATGGCACACCTAAACACTTCCCAGAATTCCATGGCACACCTAAACACTTCCCAGAATTCCATGGCACACCTAAACACTTCCCAGAATTCCATGGCACACCTAAACACTTCCCAGAATTCCATGGCACACCTAAACACTTCCCAGAATTCCATGGCACACCTAAACACTTCCCAGAATTCCATGGCACACCTAAACACTTCCCAGAATTCCATGGCACACCTAAACACTTCCCAGAATTCCATGGCACACCTAAACACTTCCCAGAATTCCATGGCACACCTAAACACTTCCCAGAATTCCATGGCACACCTAAACACTTCCCAGAATTCCATGGCACACCTAAACACTTCCCAGAATTCCATGGCACACCTAAACACTTCCCAGAATTCCATGGCACACCTAAACACTTCCCAGAATTCCATGGCACACCTAAACACTTCCCAGAATTCCATGGCACACCTAAACACTTCCCAGAATTCCATGGCACACCTAAACACTTCCCAGAATTCCATGGCACACCTAAACACTTCCCAGAATTCCATGGCACACCTAAACACTTCCCAGAATTCCATGGCACACCTAAACACTTCCCAGAATTCCATGGCACACCTAAACACTTCCCAGAATTCCATGGCACACCTAAACACTTCCCAGAATTCCATGGCACACCTAAACACTTCCCAGAATTCCATGGCACACCTAAACACTTCCCAGAATTCCATGGCACACCTAAACACTTCCCAGAATTCCATGGCACACCTAAACACTTCCCAGAATTCCATGGCACACCTAAACACTTCCCAGAATTCCATGGCACACCTAAACACTTCCCAGAATTCCATGGCACACCTAAACACTTCCCAGAATTCCATGGCACACCTAAACACTTCCCAGAATTCCATGGCACACCTAAACACTTCCCAGAATTCCATGGCACACCTAAACACTTCCCAGAATTCCATGGCACACCTAAACACTTCCCAGAATTCCATGGCACACCTAAACACTTCCCAGAATTCCATGGCACACCTAAACACTTCCCAGAATTCCATGGCACACCTAAACACTTCCCAGAATTCCATGGCACACCTAAACACTTCCCAGAATTCCATGGCACACCTAAACACTTCCCAGAATTCCATGGCACACCTAAACACTTCCCAGAATTCCATGGCACACCTAAACACTTCCCAGAATTCCATGGCACACCTAAACACTTCCCAGAATTCCATGGCACACCTAAACACTTCCCAGAATTCCATGGCACACCTAAACACTTCCCAGAATTCCATGGCACACCTAAACACTTCCCAGAATTCCATGGCACACCTAAACACTTCCCAGAATTCCATGGCACACCTAAACACTTCCCAGAATTCCATGGCACACCTAAACACTTCCCAGAATTCCATGGCACACCTAAACACTTCCCAGAATTCCATGGCACACCTAAACACTTCCCAGAATTCCATGGCACACCTAAACACTTCCCAGAATTCCATGGCACACCTAAACACTTCCCAGAATTCCATGGCACACCTAAACACTTCCCAGAATTCCATGGCACACCTAAACACTTCCCAGAATTCCATGGCACACCTAAACACTTCCCAGAATTCCATGGCACACCTAAACACTTCCCAGAATTCCATGGCACACCTAAACACTTCCCAGAATTCCATGGCACACCTAAACACTTCCCAGAATTCCATGGCACACCTAAACACTTCCCAGAATTCCATGGCACACCTAAACACTTCCCAGAATTCCATGGCACACCTAAACACTTCCCAGAATTCCATGGCACACCTAAACACTTCCCAGAATTCCATGGCACACCTAAACACTTCCCAGAATTCCATGGCACACCTAAACACTTCCCAGAATTCCATGGCACACCTAAACACTTCCCAGAATTCCATGGCACACCTAAACACTTCCCAGAATTCCATGGCACACCTAAACACTTCCCAGAATTCCATGGCACACCTAAACACTTCCCAGAATTCCATGGCACACCTAAACACTTCCCAGAATTCCATGGCACACCTAAACACTTCCCAGAATTCCATGGCACACCTAAACACTTCCCAGAATTCCATGGCACACCTAAACACTTCCCAGAATTCCATGGCACACCTAAACACTTCCCAGAATTCCATGGCACACCTAAACACTTCCCAGAATTCCATGGCACACCTAAACACTTCCCAGAATTCCATGGCACACCTAAACACTTCCCAGAATTCCATGGCACACCTAAACACTTCCCAGAATTCCATGGCACACCTAAACACTTCCCAGAATTCCATGGCACACCTAAACACTTCCCAGAATTCCATGGCACACCTAAACACTTCCCAGAATTCCATGGCACACCTAAACACTTCCCAGAATTCCATGGCACACCTAAACACTTCCCAGAATTCCATGGCACACCTAAACACTTCCCAGAATTCCATGGCACACCTAAACACTTCCCAGAATTCCATGGCACACCTAAACACTTCCCAGAATTCCATGGCACACCTAAACACTTCCCAGAATTCCATGGCACACCTAAACACTTCCCAGAATTCCATGGCACACCTAAACACTTCCCAGAATTCCATGGCACACCTAAACACTTCCCAGAATTCCATGGCACACCTAAACACTTCCCAGAATTCCATGGCACACCTAAACACTTCCCAGAATTCCATGGCACACCTAAACACTTCCCAGAATTCCATGGCACACCTAAACACTTCCCAGAATTCCATGGCACACCTAAACACTTCCCAGAATTCCATGGCACACCTAAACACTTCCCAGAATTCCATGGCACACCTAAACACTTCCCAGAATTCCATGGCACACCTAAACACTTCCCAGAATTCCATGGCACACCTAAACACTTCCCAGAATTCCATGGCACACCTAAACACTTCCCAGAATTCCATGGCACACCTAAACACTTCCCAGAATTCCATGGCACACCTAAACACTTCCCAGAATTCCATGGCACACCTAAACACTTCCCAGAATTCCATGGCACACCTAAACACTTCCCAGAATTCCATGGCACACCTAAACACTTCCCAGAATTCCATGGCACACCTAAACACTTCCCAGAATTCCATGGCACACCTAAACACTTCCCAGAATTCCATGGCACACCTAAACACTTCCCAGAATTCCATGGCACACCTAAACACTTCCCAGAATTCCATGGCACACCTAAACACTTCCCAGAATTCCATGGCACACCTAAACACTTCCCAGAATTCCATGGCACACCTAAACACTTCCCAGAATTCCATGGCACACCTAAACACTTCCCAGAATTCCATGGCACACCTAAACACTTCCCAGAATTCCATGGCACACCTAAACACTTCCCAGAATTCCATGGCACACCTAAACACTTCCCAGAATTCCATGGCACACCTAAACACTTCCCAGAATTCCATGGCACACCTAAACACTTCCCAGAATTCCATGGCACACCTAAACACTTCCCAGAATTCCATGGCACACCTAAACACTTCCCAGAATTCCATGGCACACCTAAACACTTCCCAGAATTCCATGGCACACCTAAACACTTCCCAGAATTCCATGGCACACCTAAACACTTCCCAGAATTCCATGGCACACCTAAACACTTCCCAGAATTCCATGGCACACCTAAACACTTCCCAGAATTCCATGGCACACCTAAACACTTCCCAGAATTCCATGGCACACCTAAACACTTCCCAGAATTCCATGGCACACCTAAACACTTCCCAGAATTCCATGGCACACCTAAACACTTCCCAGAATTCCATGGCACACCTAAACACTTCCCAGAATTCCATGGCACACCTAAACACTTCCCAGAATTCCATGGCACACCTAAACACTTCCCAGAATTCCATGGCACACCTAAACACTTCCCAGAATTCCATGGCACACCTAAACACTTCCCAGAATTCCATGGCACACCTAAACACTTCCCAGAATTCCATGGCACACCTAAACACTTCCCAGAATTCCATGGCACACCTAAACACTTCCCAGAATTCCATGGCACACCTAAACACTTCCCAGAATTCCATGGCACACCTAAACACTTCCCAGAATTCCATGGCACACCTAAACACTTCCCAGAATTCCATGGCACACCTAAACACTTCCCAGAATTCCATGGCACACCTAAACACTTCCCAGAATTCCATGGCACACCTAAACACTTCCCAGAATTCCATGGCACACCTAAACACTTCCCAGAATTCCATGGCACACCTAAACACTTCCCAGAATTCCATGGCACACCTAAACACTTCCCAGAATTCCATGGCACACCTAAACACTTCCCAGAATTCCATGGCACACCTAAACACTTCCCAGAATTCCATGGCACACCTAAACACTTCCCAGAATTCCATGGCACACCTAAACACTTCCCAGAATTCCATGGCACACCTAAACACTTCCCAGAATTCCATGGCACACCTAAACACTTCCCAGAATTCCATGGCACACCTAAACACTTCCCAGAATTCCATGGCACACCTAAACACTTCCCAGAATTCCATGGCACACCTAAACACTTCCCAGAATTCCATGGCACACCTAAACACTTCCCAGAATTCCATGGCACACCTAAACACTTCCCAGAATTCCATGGCACACCTAAACACTTCCCAGAATTCCATGGCACACCTAAACACTTCCCAGAATTCCATGGCACACCTAAACACTTCCCAGAATTCCATGGCACACCTAAACACTTCCCAGAATTCCATGGCACACTAAGTCCCATTGCGGTGTTAAATCTGAATCCGGCCCAAGACTTCCGCTGGCACTGCGTCCGATCTTCTGTGGGAGCACATTCCCTTGCTCACACAGACTCCCGATCCTAGACCCCTCCCTTAAGATTCTCACTTAGCATCCCTAATTCCTCCCATAGCTCTCGCACCCGCTCTGACGCTGCAAACACGCCAGGATCACTAAACGTATGGAAGTATAGAATTTGCTGATCGAAATCTGTACTAAAACAAGCGTTTTCCAAACCTAACGACTGTTTAGCGCCCCATTTTTGGAAGTCTGGGGGTCCAGATTTACTAAGCTGCGGGTTTGGAAAAGTGGAGATGTTGCCCACAGCAGCCAATCAGATTCTAGCTGACATTCTCTAGTATGTGATAGGAAAATGAGAACTAGAATCTGATTGGTTGCTATGGGCAACATCACCACTTTTCCAAACCCGCAGCTTAGTAAATCTGAACCTGATTCACACTTAAGAACGCGATAGATTACTAAATATACGCAACTAATAGCAATGAACCTCCTCGGGACGCCCCCAGTTTTTAGGTTCTTACGTGATTTGCGAGTGCCATAGGGCTTCCTTACCTGTAGTGTCGCATTTCAATGCGTAGGGCGTCTATTAAGGAACGCAAGTGCATAACCGCGTCTTCGTTGCGTGATTTAAATGCCTCTCTCCACCCATTTCTGCGTATCGTCCTATTTACTTATTCATAGAATGCCCATTCCTGCGTATGTTACTACGAACCTACAGATTTTAAGTTCGTAGTGTATAAGCTCGGAATTTGCCAACATAAGTCCAACGCAAATAGCGTATAAAAGTTACTACGCCTGCGCAGTGCATCCGTTCTTAAAGATACGCACCTAAAATCGGAAGCATTCTTAAGTGTGAATCAGATCCTCTGTTCCCAGATCCGGTCCAGAGTCCGGCTACTACAATATAGAGAAATATGAAACGTTACAATGTCTGCACAACATTCATTGTATTGTCCTCTATTCTCTAAATGAAAACGTGAAACTTCATTCATGATCCAGTCTACAAGGAAATTCTAATTCCATGATGTGAATAAACAGATGTCAGGGAATATATTGCAGTAATGTCAGTAACAGGTTCAATACACAATAATCCCTTCAACAACTAGTGCTCCTAATAGCAATCACCACAACATAGAGTATAGTGTATAGTGCATCAGCCCCTCACACCTCTCTGCAGACACAACAACTCGGGTCTACAGTAAAGCTCCTGTGTGTGAAGCGTGCCAAAATCACCATAAGGATGTGGGCATGACAGATGTGTTTCCATCTCTACATGAGCCTCATTACGTTCAGATGTTGCCTCTTATTTTTATCACGGAGCCGCTCTGCAGCGGTAACAGGAGGATATTGGGAGAAGGTGTGTAATTGCAGCATCCTTTGGCACAGATCTGAGGAACAGAGCGAGCTGTGCGGGCTCTAGTAAGTGAGATTTTCCAAGTCTGTGCCTTTTCCAGTGTACATGGAAACTGAAATAGACAGATGTAATCTTATCTGGGCTGCGTTGCAGTTTGCTGCTTCATGGAGAATAGGTTTTGGTCATTTGTGATCATTGTGCTTTATTCTGCAATGTCAGTTTTGATAAAGTAATCCAGCTTTAGTACTTATATTGCACATAGTAGTGGGAGAGATGTTATGGTGTTAAAATGTAAAATATTATGATAAACTGTGTGTGGATATATACTAAAAACCTGTTTCTCTGAGTTTATCTAAGCTACAGCACAGAGCGATCGTTAGCCTGGATAACAATGTCCACACCAGACCATTCTGCAGCCGCCCTCAAAGACGATGAAACAGAACGGGAAAACGGAGTGCTGTCTTAAGCATGAGGGGCCTTAAACACCTGTCTGTGCTCTGTGTCAGACCTCTAGTGTTCCTGGGATCATGGGAACGGCAGCCAATTAGATTAAGCCTGTGGGGTGAGAGGGGTGGGACAATGAGGGGGTGTATAAGCGCTGCTGCCATTTTGCATGACTTATTTTCCCTTTGTGCCGTAGTCATATTAAGTTTTAAATTAACCTTATTTTTTCCTGTCAGATGGGGCATAGGTTTGGCGGTAGCGGTGGGAAGTCAGCAATTATTTGGCGCATTTGAAAAGACTCGATGTAAACATGGAACGGTAACGCCCCTTGATGCATATCAGGTATGCCATGCCCAGTGGCCGATGCCTGATCTGCCGGCATGGTACCCCCCATGACATGCACTCTGATGGGGTTTCTTTGTAGCGCCAAGGACAGGGGCTGTCTGTCCTCACTCTGATTACCGGTGTTGACCGCTGACCCTCCCACCTGCTAATTTGCCACCTTTTACACACAAAAATTCATAGTCAATTCTAGTTCCAACCAATAAATCTGTGCCCCCTTTTTTAATCCAAATTAAGGTCTCAGTGTCTTTATTTCGTAGTTGGCGTGAGTGGTGTGCGCAGAAGGTCAGTCATTGGTCGTTTAAGATCAAGCATTTCATTGGCATCTCAGTACAAGTGCTGGAATCCTTTATGGCGTTAGGATCCAGAAGATAACTCACACCTTCTCCTGTGGTCATATTCTGACAGCAATTAACTACTTACCCAGGTTATATTATATTATATTATATCCACATTCTGTATCACAGCACATGACTGCGTATATAAACACTGACGAAGGTGTTCACTGTATCATCTGCATTGACTCCTCCCGTATAAATAAACATGACCAGTTGTTCAGACGTACGTTTTTATCCTCCCTGCTTCCAGTTCTTCAGTGTTTAATCTAGAAAGACAGCCAGAAGGTAACATACAGGTCATCGTTCAAGGTAACTCTCTAGTTGGATTTTAAATAGCAGATCTTTAAAGTTTTTCTATTCTTCTGAATTTATCTTTCATCTACAATATCTCTTATTCCACAAGAAACATGATCATCAATCTATACTGCAGCCAATGTCAATAGGATTGTCATATTTATACTGCACAAGAGGGACTCAATTATCACGTTTATACAGACTAGATTAATATGGATGTTTCTGCCCACTAGATATTCTCTATATACAAGACATCAATGGAATGTTTTGTAGCGACGGAGGCTAGATATTCTTCCTAGGGATCCCCCGTAGTATTATATTGATATCACAGATACTGCACATTAATATTTTAAATTAATGTGCAAAAAGTAACAATTTTTAATACAGAAATGACAAATTTTAGACAAATTACCATAGCGTATAATCTTTATTATTTATTACATTTATTATTTTACTGTAATTGTGATTTTACCTGTGCTTTATTTTGTTTTGCTTTTGTTCTTTATGTTATGTTTATTGAATTGGATATTTTCTGTGCTGCTCTGTCTTTTTATTTCATAAACAAATATGGTCCACTTTTCTCAGTAAAAATACTAATTTAAACAGGAGGGGGCGCCAGAGTGCCACTCCCATCTATTATTTGGTACCACCTATAAATACCTCCAAAAACTTTCCTCACAGCCCCGTCACTTATAAATACCTCCACACACGCTCCTCACAGCCCCGTCACTTATAAATACCTCCACACACGCTCCTCACAGCCCCCTGTCACCTATAAATACCTCCACACACGCTCCTCACAGCCCCCTGTCACCTATAAATACCTCCACACACGCTCCT
>WWET01001813.1:52646-66907 GCA_011038615.1 Limnodynastes dumerilii | reverse complement strand
GTGTTCTATTACACCTCTTCCTCTGAAAAATGCCCCCTCCTCTAGCCGGCCACAACACTTGATATATGTGAAAGCTACTATCATGTCCCCCTTCTCCCTTCTCTGCTCCAAGCTATATATGTTTAGTTCCTCTAGCCTTTCTTGGTATGATTTTTTACAAAGGCCATGGACCATTTTAGTTGTTCTTCTTTGCACAGTCTCTAATGTATTTATGTCTTTCTGGAGATATGGCCTCCAGAACTGAACACAGTATTCTAGGTGAGGGCGTATCAATGATTTATAAAGGGGCATCACTACTTCTCTCTTTCTGCTACTAATTCCTCTCCCTATGCAACCAAGCATCTGACTTGCCTTTCTCATTGCTTTGTTACATTGCTTGGCTACCTTTAAGTCACTGGAAATAATGACTCCTAGATCCCTTTCCTCCTCGGTAGATTCTAATGTAATTTGGGTTTTTGTGCCCAAAGTGCATAATTTTGCATTTTTTGGCATTAAACTGCAGTTGCTGCACTCTCACCGTTCCTCCAGTCTACCTAGATCATCCCTCATTTTCTGTACCCCTCCTAGCGTGTCTACCCGGTTACATATCTTGGTGTCATCTGGAAAAAGACATATTTTCCCCTCAATACCACAGGCAATATCACCTATAAAGATATTAAATAGCACTGGTTGCAGTAAAGAGTGTGAGCACCACTAAGAGTAATAGTGGGGGTTATAGAGTTACTGTCACAGACTCAGACTGTATACAGTTAGTTGATGATATCACATTAATACCAGGCACAAAAAGTAGGCAAAAGCAAATACAAAATGATACAAATAAGCCCGCCTTCTCCAAATTCGGCCCATGGTCCCGCCTATATTGCACTTTGGATCCTCTCAAACTCCATTCCGGTTCCACTCAAACACCACCCCTTTTGGCGCTGCCACATAAGGCAAAATTAAAATAGTAATAAAAAAATAGAAAAATACAGGATTAGGATAAGGGTTAGGGATAGATGAATACTTGCCATTCGCCGCTTTGACTTCGTCCAGGGGATGAACGATTGCTTCTCCTTGGCGCTGCATAGGGCGGCAAGGACTAAATGTTAGAAATATGAAGGACTCAACCGTGTTCTCTCCTCTAGCTAAATAGATCCCTGAGTTCCTTCTGGCTAACATAATGCCATAATGGTGAGCCGTAGCAAACAGCTGAAAGCCTTCAGTGCTTAATAATTGGAAAGTATAAATATATAATAATAACAAAAACACACATTGGAAAACAATCGCCAATTACTGCCACAGAACATCTAATATGCAAAGATTTATTAATAACACATGTAACAATATGAAATATAAAACAGTGATAGTGTCTCGTTATCTTCCACAATCTGTCTCCTCTGGTATCTGCGGATATTTAATACTTTATTCCTCATTGGAGGGTAAGACATACAGTAAAGGCATGTAGTCAGCTGTAAAAATAGTGCTTTGTTCTGAACCGCGGTCATTATAAATAACCTTAGATAGTGACAGACAACACACTAGTCCTCCAGTTAGAATCAAGGGGCCTGCTCCAGAATTAATAACGACAGTCCATTTACGCACGCGGCATGCGGGAACCTGGCTGCGGGAATGCACCGTGCATGCGTGCAGCAGATGTTACTCATCGGCACTCTGATCAGATGTAACTTGTACATAACGCTGTAAGAAAGGGGCGGGACATCCGCCTGCAAGCCAATTATACGCATTGTGGGCAGCGCGAGGCACAGTGTGGGCGGGGTCAGGCACTTACACAAGACAAGGCATTATGTACGACCAGCAATACGCAAGGGAAAGTTAAGGCAGGGTTCTGAACACGTAAGCCAGCTAAGTTCCGCTTACGTAAAAATATCTTAAGTCTGGATCAGGCCCAAGTTCTGGATGAAAAGGATTATAGATTTTCACAGTATTATCAAGTAATTTTTTTGCTTAATTGGCTGATCAGAGAACTCAACAAGTCCTTCATCTATAAGCTCCACTATTTCTAGGTAAATAAAGTATTATATGTGTTATTTATTCAGCAATCATATTAAAAACATTAAACGTCCAGTCCACAGACAGCTCAGAGTCCCGGGATGAAGATTCTGCAGTGGAGCGATGGAGCCAAGAGAGCAGAGTTTTTCCTCCAGATTCTTAATTTTGGTGTTATTAGTATTATAGGATCGGATCCAGAAGTAATAATGACAGGGGACTTATGCATATAATTAGCGTAAGTTCCCTGACAAGTATCATCGGCTCGCGCACGCTCCCGGTGTTACTCTTGCGTACCTGCTGACCTACGGAACTCAGTTCCATTCATTTGCAGGCACGATGAAAGGTCTGCCATAGAGGGGGGGGGCAGGCATTGAAATTAAGGGTCGGGTGCAGAGAAGGCCATCAATGCGTAACAGTTAAGGTAGCCTTCTGCACATGTAAGTGTCCAGAATTACCACCGATAGAAGGGAGTGATGAGAGTGCACGCTCCCCTCTACCTTGTGTAATTTCAGACCCCAGGACGCACGTAAAATATGCGGGAGTCTGGACCTGGCCCATATTTACTAATTAGGTTTAAAGGTTCTCAATAATTGTTGCTTATCTATACACTATTTATTCATTTAGTACACCCTATTGATTGTTTATTGTAGCTGTATTAGTGGTATATTTATTTAGTGGATTATAGGTTGTTAGTATACATTACAGTATACATACATAGTATACATTACATTACATTTTATACACTATTTATATGCATATAGTCCGTCCACCAGCACCCTGCACCCTATTGATTGTTTAGAGTCTGTCCCACTGTCCAATAAAGTAATTACAATTTTAAAATAAATAGCCCTAAATTCTGTGTACATTATCAATTCAAGTCCAATATCATTGGATTACAGAGAAATCAATAAGAAAAGCCTACTACAGATTAGCTACTGAAAGAAAGTGAGTGCTAGATACCTGCTAGAGAAATCAAAATAACAACTGCATATAGAATAAGAGGTCTGGCATCTAACACATAATTAGACGTCGAAGTGGAAATATTTGACCTGCAATCCAGCTCCGGTCCATTTTAACTGTAATCCAGCTCCGGTCCAGTTTAACTGCAATCCAGCTCCGGTCAGGTTTACCTGCAACCCAGCTCCGGTCCAGCTGACCTGTAATCCAGCTCCGGTCCAGTTTACCTGCAACTTCAGCTCTGCAAACTTGCTAACGGCTCAGCTCTATGCCAGTTGGTCTGGTAAGCCAAGTCTGTACATTGAACTATCCTGCCTCCCTGTTCCAGTCCGGCATAGTCCGGTCCTGCCCAGCCTGTACATTGGACTATATTGTCTACCTGTTTCAGTCCGGCATAGTCCGGTCCTGCCCATCCTGTACATTGGACTATATTGTCTACCTGTTCCAGTGCGGCATAGTCCGGTCCTGCCTAGCCTGTTGGAGAGATTTGGGATCGGATTCACAGATGTGAGTGTATAAAGTATGCAAATATACGCACGTATGTGGCAAGGCGACTCCCATGACACTTCCCTCACATGGACTGATTTTCGGTGACGTACGCTTCCATAGGGCACCCTTATCTCTACGTGTGCAGTTACGTGCGTAAGTTACTTATATACGTGCGTACCTTACTAACCGCGCCCTCAAATGTCCATTTAAATGCCTCACCCGCCCACTTTCACATAACTTCACACGTATGGAAGACAACCACGCCCCTCCGTACGTATGTCACTAAGTGCGATTCATAAATCCTGCATAAATTGTGTGGAAGAGGTTACGACGCGTGCGCAGGAATCCGCCCCTAAAAATACGCACAGAAAAAGTAGCTAAATCGTATCTGTGAATCCGGTCCTTGTTTTCTATTGCTATGGGAATTCCACAAACTAAATGAGATACTGAACAATGCTCTACCTATCGTGCCGAAACGCTTGGGATTTACTCTTAGGAATAGATACTTATTTCGACCAAATTCCCAATAGCGATAGTCTGTGGCAGCCTTAAGAGGAAGGTTAGGGTTAGGCTGCGGGTAATGGAGGATTAGGGGAGGGTTAAGGTTAGGGTTAGGCTGCGGGTAATGGAGGATTAGGGGAGGGTTAAGGTTAGGGTTGGGCTGTGGGTAATGGAGGATTAGCGGAGGGTTATGGTTAGGGTTAGGCTGCGGGTAATGGAGGATTAGGGGAAGGTTATGGTTAGTGTTGCTGTAGGAATCTTTGCAGCTCCATGACTTGCAGACAGGTCTGACGACAGAGGGTGGGAGAAGGTGGCAGCTGTGACGGGACCTGACGTTCACAGAGATCCCTGCAATCCACTGCTGCAGATACTATTGAGGAAGGATGGGAGCCCCCAAAAACATGAGTGTACCGGGTCCCGAGATTTCTGTTGCCGGGTCTGTGTGCAGCATCAATCACCTGCAGTCACCATCCAATTACCGCAAGATGGTCTGCAGCAGAACAGCAGTGAAGCGAGAACCCCCCCCCCCCATCTCACACCCTCGGCAGTCATTTTCTATGTGATATATGCATGTATAGAGCAGGCGGTGGGGTCTATCGCTGTATGTCTGAGAATATATAAAGAAGAGACTAAGGTCCGGAGTCACAGTTACGTAGTTTTCATCTTACGTGCGTTGTTTTAAGAATTGAGCTACTGCACATGCGTAGAAGCTTATTTGCGCTATCTGCGTACCAGTTGTGTATGTAGATTGCGTAAGCACGGAGTAAAGACCACGTTTACGCAATCTATGTACAGGAATGGTATGTAGAGAGTGTAAATAAGCTTCTACGCATGAGGAGTATCTCAATTCTTAAAACAACGCGTGTAAGATGAAAACTACGTGACTGTGAATCTGGACCTAAAATAGCTTTTTGTGCCTTAAGAAGCAATAGGTTCATTATTTTGTGCTATTACAATTCATACGGCTAAATGCACCAATAGGGGAAGGGGTTGAAGCGCATAAGTGGACACTTCTTCTAATCTGTTTGATGCTATTGTTCAGTTCTTTCCATATAATGTCACTCAAAATATTGTTCCTTTAGAGATCAAAAGTACCTTTTCCAATATTGGGGTAGATCCAGAACTACGTTTGCCATACGTTTTTATTCGCATAGCATATTTTCGTGTGCGTACCTTCTATACACTCCCCTCGGCACACCCCTTCTTGAATGTACTATTTTGTCAAGATACGCTTTTCAAACCCTACCTTAACTTTTGCCAACGTAACCGCAGTGATCCGCACACGTACGTATGGGCAACACGTATTTACGCAGCTAAGCACGCCCATACTGTACACTTTAAATACAACCCCCCGCCTACTTAACGTATTTCAGACGTATTTTGGACTCACGTAAAATTGGCACGCCCACACGTAAGGATTTACGTGACACATATGTGAATGGCCCATATGTTCACATTTATGCTACGTTACTGAGCGTATTTTCTATGGTGCGCATGCGCAGTACTTACCAAAAGACGATTTTACGTCTCCACCATGCGTAAATTTGCTCAAAAGCGTTGTTCTGGATCTGGGCCATTGTCCTTTCCGGGAAATTCCAAATAAATAGAAGACTCTTCTCATAGGCTTTTTCTTGTGTCTTTGTATAATTTCTCCAGAGATTCTCTTGTCTGTCTCCAGATTCAGCAAAGGCTTCCTCTCCTCCAGGGCCCTTTCCCCCTTTAGTTTGATAGGACCTAAGGAATTTCTGTTATGGTGTATCAGTGGAGTATAGAAATACTTGAAAAGGATGTGATATAGAGACACTTATCAGGGGTTCCCCCATGGATGATATCTGTAGCTTGATCCCTTATTTGAAAATAATCAGTTTTTCTTTTTGTATTTTCTTTAAACAGACTTCACCAGAGAGCACATCCAGCTCCACTTTCCTTCTACATTAGACAACGAACATCCCTCTGTGTCCCACAGTCTCAATGATACATACTCAAGAAAAACGGCTTCAATTTATTCCAAAACTAATAAAAATATATATTCAATAAAAAACATTAATCTTCTTTATTTCTATAGAAGATTTCCTTCCCTTTAGAGGGAGGAGGTATCTGTTTACTAGCCTTTTCTATGCCCTTTCTATTGCTTTCCCCTAAGGTGGTAAAAATCTCCTCAAACAAAAAGTACTGGTTAAAAAGGGCCCTCAACCAAAATGTACTTAGAGAGGGAGAGAAACAGCAACAGTAGAACCCAGGCACAGGACCATCCCCTCCAGACGGACCAACGCGTTTCAAGCACAATGCTCATTTTCAAGGTATGGTCTTGAGATCTCCCTACCTCCCTTTTATCTGTTGAGTGACTTCATCATTAGTGGTCATTGGATTTTTTTATGTGCTTCTTTCTGTTTTGCTTTTAAAAAACTTTAAACCTTAAATTCTCTCCTAAATTTCCTTCTTTCATTCCTCTATTATTATGCAATTAAAATATGATACTGTTATTTTCTTCTGTATTCCCGTTACCACCACAAACAATCTTCCCTAAATTTCTTAAAAACAAATAACTTCATACTTCCATAGATCCCCACTTCTTTTCTAGTATCCCCAGACTTTCCCTTTCTACTTCTTTCTACTTGTTCCCTTATTTCTATTTTTTTCGCAGCTGATCTTCCGAGAACAGTGCCGGTAAGCAGTGGATCTCATTTATGCCACAAAGGTTGCCTCATGGTCCTAAAGTCAGTAGACCTTATTTCAAAAAATCATGAAGACCCTATCGATATCTCTCCATTCATCTACCGATATAGTTGTTATAGATTATAACTTTCATACTAACAATATCCTCAGACCGATCCTTTCCAGGTCTAATAGGTAGTTTCTTTTTGTCAGTCTTCCAAGAACCATGCCGTTTCAGCAGAGGATCTCTTCTATGTTGTTAATATTGATTCTTAACCCTAACATTAGTAAACCCTACTTGAACGAATCAGCAAATCCCATAAGTCATATTCCTGTGTTTACGTTCCACTTGTGTGGTTATTCTGCACATGCAACTAATTTCAGTATTCATTCCCCTCATATGCTTATTCTGCACATACCCCTGATTGCAGTCTTCATAATTGTTCTTTAATGTGCTCATCCCAAACGTCATATACATTTTCATTCTTGTTACCATCTATACTTAGATGTTGTTTTTTAATACTTCTAAAGTGTAAACCTTCTTCCTATACCTGTACCTTAAAGACTCTAAAGGCTTCTTATTTAAAAATCATGCCACTATAATCATTCCACTACCATTGATATCTCCTCTGGAACAATCATATCTTAATCAAACTCATATATAAGTAATAATTATCGGTGTGAGGATACCCTAAATCCTTCTCCCACTTATAAGATCAAACTACCCCTATTATATGTCGTGATCAAAATATGTAACTTCCCAACAATTCATTACAAAAATACGGCTCTAGAACCCTCCAGTACAGATGAAAGTGTATGCTACAAATAATAAGTGATCATAGACTATAGTGTGATTCATACTGTGTATAAGTGGCAAATGAAGGTTTTTCTAATCAACTAAAAAAAATGACTAAGGAGAGATACACACACAAAACACATTACAAAAAAATCTGGCAATATCAAATAACGGTCTCTGCAAACAGTCAGAATCAATCAAGCTAAAAAAAGATTATCTACACTGCCAGAAGACTTACATGAGAATGGAGCTGCATCAGTCAGCTAATTAAAATAATTACATGTGCTAATATCCCATCATTTGTAATCTGTTGCTCTTCCTTACATGATTTTTGCTAGAGATGAGGAGCCCGTTTTTGTTTCCAGATTTACCACCAGCAATTTCTGTTCACAAAAGTCAGTAATGAGGGTTGGCTTGTGGCTGGGGCATCAGAATGTGTTTAGGGAGAGACTTCAAGATATTTGGTGTCCCCTCTGCGTCATGGGCCTGTATTTTAAGAAAACAGACATAATAAAGAACAACTTAAAAAGGAATAAATACTGCAGAAGGAGAAACAATTAAACTTACCTTAATAAACTTACCTTAACAGACTTACCAACAGACTTACCTTAATATAAGGTAATGTTCTTAGCACTACAACTAGCGGAGGTCACATGACACCAGAGTAATTTACTCTCTGTGGGCCTGATCCAGACCTACGCCGGCTGCTGTTGTTACAGCTGGCGTAAGCGTAAGATTGGCTGTGCATGCGCCCAGCAGATGTTTAGCTGCGTATTTACGGTTTTCACTTTCTCAGGATTGGGCGTCCCTAACTGTAGCATAATTACGGTGGAAGGGGCGTGCCTAACTTACGAGCACCGTAACTACGTTACAGTTAAGGAAAGTAGGCGGGGAGGCAGGGAGGGCAGGGTTAGTAGATTAAGCTCTGGTCCTGCCGTAGTTATGCCGGCTAGCCTTCAGCCATCGTAACAGGGTGTAACTACGGCAGGACGGGGAGAGTGTCATTGGAGTGCATTGAAGTTACGCTGTGCGTTAGTACGCACAGCGCCACATCGTAGGTCTGGATCAGGCCCTGTGTGTCAGTAAGCCAGCGCTGTCTGCAGAATGTTCTTCGCTGGCACATAAACAGCAAATAACAGATCCCCAGTCAATTTTATTGGGGATCAGAGAGTATTCTCCAGTCATAGAATCACTGGAAGGTCTGCCAGTCAGCATTACTTACAGGATGTCCCTGCTCCCCCCCTCCTGGACGGTTCCCCCTTTACATAAAGGAGGGATAAAAGCACCCATACGATGAACTGTAAACAATAGTGGGAAATCACTTGACCACACAAATAACTAGGAAATAGAAACATAGAAAGTGACGGCAGATAAGAGCCACATGGCCCATCCAGTCTGTCCAATTGTTTATTTAAAACTATACTGACCCTAGATTCTATTTTATCCTCAATTTAGTTTGAGATTTAGGATATCCTTATATTTATCCCAAGCATGTTTACACTGTTCTCCTATGTTACCTCTACCACCTCAGATTTAATATAATTTCATTTATCGACCACCATTTCAGTGGTCATTTTTCCGCATATTTCCTCTGAACCTTCCACCCTCCGGTTTATCCGCAAGCCCTTGTGTTCTATTACACCTCTTCATTTATATAATGTCCCTCCTCTAGCTGTCACCTTCCAGTATATATACACATGTCCTCATGTTCTATTACACCTCTTCCTTTGTATAATGTCCCCCCCTGTACCTGTCACCCTCCAGTATATACACATGTCCTCATGTTCTATTACACCTCTTCCTTTGAAAAATGTCCCTCCCTCTAACTGGTTACACCCTTGATATATTTGGAAGCTGCTATCATGTCCCCCCCCTCTCTCCTTTCCTGCTCCTAGCTATATATGTTTAGGTCTCCTAGTTTTTTTTGGTACATCAGATAGTAGTGAGTGATTAGGCGGTGTATGTACTGTATGCAGAAGGTGATCAGACTTTAAAAACATGACTAATTTAATAGAGATTTAAAAAAGCAAGAAGTATTTACATGACCACCGTTAAAGAAATAGCTGCCAATGTTTTATGTGGGAACACTAAAATATAAACATTATTAAAAATTCATAAAAAATCTACTGTCTCTGGGTATTCAGCAAAAACCAAAAGACAACAATAACCAAAAGAAAACACATTGTATAAATGTTTTATCAGCTAAAATTTAAATTCCTAATATTCTATTTGCATCATTAAGTTTAAATTCTAATCTAATCCTAAATTATTAAATATGTTGGGGGCAGCAGTGTCAGAATTGTGGAGGGTGGTAACAACAGATGACAGCCTCAAAGGGGGTGACAGCTTTCTCCCTGTCACCCCCTTTGATTAATAGTAAAATGTCAGAACAGTTAACGCAGTGCAGTCACACAGTGTTCCAGGACTTAGAGGGTGCAAAGCATGGTTTCCTTGCTTTAATGTACCTGGCTGGCTGGCCCTGTGCTCACATAGGATGACTCCAAGTGATGACTGGAGAAATATAAAGGGGGATAAGGCTGGCTGGCATAAAAGGGGTAGAAGGGATGGCTGGATACATACCATGGAAAGAGAGTTTACTGAATAACTAGAGACATACATGAAGGGTACAGGGGATGTCTGGAGACACACAAGAGAGAGTAATGGATGTATGCAGAAATAAAAAGGGTAAAATGGATGGCTGGAGACACACAAAGAGAAAGAAGGGATAGCTGGAGACATGCACTGGAGGGTAAAGAATTGATGTAAAAGATTAATGGATGGATGGAGACATATAAGGAGGAGAACTTAGGAAGGCTAGAGCCTGAACACGTCATTTGACTATTTCACTTTAACAACATAAAACTATGTAAATGTACATACGCCATTAACCTTAGTGACGCCACTGCTTGGGGGAATGTATGTGTTAAGTATAAATATTTATTCAATAATATGTGTTACATTTCACAGCTCAACACACACACATAGATATTGAATCTCATCTTCACTTGAGATGCTGTGGTTCAGTGATTTCCTTATAAATATACAGAGTTAAATGAATCGACATATGATAACACAGCACAGCAAGTGTTAATTAGCTAATAAATGAGGTTTAAATCTTCCTAAGCCATGGATGATGTCAAGTTGAAGAAATTTGTTTTTCAAGTATAACTGAAAGCAAAGAAAGTGCTGTAAAAATCAAATTGTTCTTCAGTGAATTCAATGTCTAGGATATATCAACATGTCATTGGAAGCACTCACCAAAACAGTCTCCCCATCGACAATTGTTAATTGAGCATTTAATTTAAAACTATATAATTTTGACTTGTTTCCTACCTGCCTCTGCCAAAAAATACTGTTTTGGAAAGTTATGCATTATATTAACACTAATTAGGCACATATTTCTTGGAACGCAAGCATTGCTTTATTAATGCAAAGTATGTGGAAAACAATTTATTAGGGAAATATAAAAACACTTCATTCTAATATTAAACCACTAACAGCACTAAATATAGATTTACAGAGACTCTGTCAGTTTACTTCATTAGCAACCGGCTTAAATCATGCTTTATTGTAAATACCATAGAAATATCCAATGTGAAAGGACTTCCACCAAGTCTTTATATATATCATTTATATATGTGCACGGTTTCAGAAACCAAATTTACAGATAACAATGAAATGCATTTGTGCGGATTCAGAAAAATACGTCCCTGAGTGGAAATGTAACGCCCATGACACTTCCATTAGACCGGATTCACACTTCAGAGTGTGATCTGTAGGTGCGGATATACATGTCCGCATGCGTAGTAGCTCTATTCTTAAAACAACGTACATAAGCTGAAAACTACGTAACTGTGAATCCGGACCGGATCCTAACAATAAAGAACGACAATCTGATTTAGCAACGCTGTGTGAGCAGCATCTGTTTCCAGTCCTTATCGCAATATATTTCCATATACATACATACACACACATACATACACATACACATACATACACACACATACATACACACACATACACGCACATACATACACACACACATACATACACACACACACATACACGCACATACATACACATACATACATACATACATACACATACACATACACATACATACACGCACATACATACACACACATACATACATACATACATACATACATACATACACATACATATTGTACAGCGAATTGTGACTAAACATAATTCATTATTTAACATTTTGACCTATTTTATTTTTTATTTCTTTCAGAAAAACTTTTAAATATAATATCTTTACAATAAGTTTATCATTGTGACCAAATATGCGGCCGTCACAGTTATAAAGTGGGTTACACATTCAATAATTTTTGTTGACAACTTACCATTTTCAGTTGACGCGCTGTATATACCTGGGTGGTTTGGAACATCTCTTCCTGAATACAAATGAGGTTATCCTTTATAATGACATATTGACAAGCACAGCACATACTATGAATAAGCGGCACCACACAAACATCGTCTAAAAGTACTAGCACCTTATGTTCTCGCTGTCTAAGTATGGACAAAGAAAAATGATCACATAGAAAGTAGTGTTCAATGTTTTTGCAGAGTTTAAGCTATTGACTTGCAGTGGTCGAAGCAAATGGGAGATTTTCCAAAAATGGCAGTATAGATATAGCAGAATGAAATAACTTCTATGCGTCCACAAAAACTTGAAAGTCTTTCATTTTCTTGGTTGCTCAATATAATTAGGGAATGTTACATTGGGAGTTTCTTTTCTACTGAGCGTAATTTGTAACGCAATTTCACAAATAAATAACAAAATCTAAGCTCTTGTTTGCTTATTTTGAATTGCACAAATGGAAATGTACTCATATACCCATAATACAGCTTAAAGCATTTAAGGATATGTACATTTGAATGCTAAGGTGTGTGCAATGCAATATATTGTGTTTTCATCATTACATTGCCCCAAGATATTCTGCATCTGAGTAAGAAAGTGAAACACTTTATTATTTTCTACTTGTCCAACAAATTAGACTTGGGGCCAGATTTACTAAGCTACGGTTTGGAAAACTGGAGATGTTGCCCATGGCAACCAATCAGATTCTAGCTCACATCCATTTTTTTCTTACATACTTGTGAATGTCAGCTGGAATCTAATTGGTTGCTATGGGCAACATCTCCACTTTTCCAAACACGCAGTTTAGTAAATCTGGCCCCTGGTGTAAGTAAGCCTAACTGTGACCTCTGAACATGACCATGGCAGCAGATCTCATGACATACAGCATACAATTCCACACACTAGGATATCTGAGCGGCAGTAATGCCCATTCCCTCCACTCACCAAAGGTTTGCATAGATGGGGGGGGGGCATAATAATTTGACGGTATGGCCTGGCTTTGAGACTTCTGTGCAGCTCTGCAAGGAAGACTGAAGGTTGGTCTATGGCAATGTAACTGCTGCAAAATCAGTCCGTGACTAACAGGAGATTCACTTCCTTCTTGCATGCGGATTATCAGACCTCCATACGCATAGAACGCACACGGGGGTCTCCAGTCCAATCTGCATCCACTTATCTGCTCAGATTACATTTGCTGTTTGCTGAAGGTTTAAGTCATAAGATGATGGTTCCCTTAAAATAACATATTACTCTACAACATCATTCCAGTCCATCTGACTTTGTTTGGAAATGTTTGTACTCAAAATTCCTACTTCTGTAGTAACGTCAGGTCAATATACAACAGTTTTCCTATAGCTTCTCTGTACTTGTTGTTGTCTGGTAATGGTACAACTTGTTCATATCTGTTATGTAATTGGTTTCCATGGGAGTACTTGCAGGTTTTGCATCTCAAACTCCTCAACGGTTTCCCGTATTTTGTGTTCCTTGTTTAGGATAAAATTACAACTTTCTTCTTTTACTGTTTCAATGCCTAAATAGTGCATTATATTTCCTAAGTCTTTTGCTTCAAAATACTCGTTCAGAATCTGTAATAATTCAACTTTATCCCTTTCTTGCTCAAAACATACTAAAGATCGTCCACATAGAGCAGTAAATAAATCCATCTCTCAGTTATTCTCTCTGGGCCTGATTCACACTTAAGAAGATTCTGACCTACTGTGCATGTGTAGTAGGTAATTTACGCTATCTAGGTAGATAAGGCAGCCATATAGCGGTTCTGCTTCTGACAAAGTCCTTCTGTATGTGGGCTTCATGTATTTATGTGTTCCAGACTCTGAAATATGCTTTCATGGAGTTAGACATCGTAGGTCTGGTCTTTGAAGATCTGTAAGTCACGATGGCTGTCCCATTTAAATGTCCTCCTTTAGCTTACCATACAGGAATGATGTCTTAACTTCAAAGCATCTCAATAGTCTCCCATTTGTGGCTGCTACTGTAAGCAGAGTACTGATAGATGTGTTTTACTACTGGGACAAACGTCTCATCACAGTCCTGCTACTAAGTGGACCTTATATTGTTCAGTTTTTCCATCTGTGTTGTATTTGACTTTAAATACCCAGTTAGAGCCCATGGTTCATGTCCATCTCTGGTTGTTATACATTGATTTCACTTCTTCTTTGGCTGGTCTATCCCCTCATCAGCCTCCCTTTTAGGTAAGTCCTCTGTCTCTTTATCTTTGGTAACAGTATAAGAGGTCATGGAGAAACTCTGTGCTATTTTATCGTCTGCTGTCTCTTGGATGGTCTACAACCTCCCTAGGACAGTGTTTGGAGAGAATGGTGGCTGTCATTATGGCTCAGATAATCCTGAATCTGTTAATACAGCAAGGATCTTCTCTCATATCTGCAGAGCGTAAATAGTAGTGGTGAACCAGGCAATGGTTGTGTCCGTGGTGTTTGAGCGGTGTAGCCAACCTTGATTCAT
>WWET01001813.1:30537-44224 GCA_011038615.1 Limnodynastes dumerilii | reverse complement strand
TAGTATTAGAGATGAGAGGTGATAAATAACAGTGTGATTGTAACGCTGGTCAGTATCTGTGTAATAATATAATAATATAATATTATTAGAGATGAGAGGTGATAAATAACAGTGTGATAGTAACGCTGGTCAGTAGTGCAGTGCAGTAAAGATATAACCCTGCATGTAAAGAATACAATTACCTTGACTCTCCCTGCAATCAGCATGGTTTAGCTCAGGAGCAACTAATTTCAAGCACTTACTTAAGTCTGAGCCCTTTATACTGTGTAATAATATAATAGTATTAGAGATGAGAGGTGATAAATAACAGTGTGATAGTAACGCTGGTCAGTATCTGTGTGCAGTAAAGATATAACCCTGCATGTAAAGAATACAATTACCTTGACTCTCCCTGCAATCAGCATGGTTTAGCTCAGGAGCAACTAATTTCAAGCACTTACTTAAGTCTGGATCCAGCCCTTTATTTTATTTCCTTTTTAAAAAAAAAATCTTTTTTCAGGCCCTACATACTGTTCATACCAATCACAATAAGAGATGTATTAAGAGTCCTTTAGTTTCAGTAATATTAATAGGATAGAATGAAGTATCTGGAAATAACAGATATTGGACCGAAGTACACACGGTTTAGCAAAAATATGCAAGACAACTGCCACGACACTGCCACGACACTGCCATCGGACTGACGACGTTTAGCTGAATTCCATAGGGCAACCTTATCTCTCCGTGCATATATTTGTGTTTAAGTTGTTTAAGTGCGTGCGTACATTCTTAACCGCGTCCTTAATAGGCCATTAACATGCCTCCCCCCGCCCACTTTTTCTTAGCTTCCTACTTACAGAAGTCTGGCACGCTCCTTCGTACGTATCTCACTAAGCACGAAATTGAAGTCTGTGCCGAAATCCAATGTAGATTACGTAAAAAAAAGTTACTACGGACGCGCAGTTTATCCGCACCTAAAAATACGCATGAAAACGCTGCAATAACTTAAGTGTGATTACAGTCCATTATTTGTATGTTTTAAATATACAAAAGATAAATATGATTTCCCCACTTACCAATATAACAATATTATTTAATCACAATATATAACATAAAGTTGCACCAACCATCTGTTAATTAGATCTTTCCTGGGATCTCTTGGTAAGCTACACACAGTTAGAAATGGTTAAACCCACTGCAGCTGTCCATAACAGCCTCTTTTTTACACATGTCAAGCAGAGATGGATTTAGAGGTGTGCCGTATAACCAAGCGTCAGGATTTCAGACTTGCAGGCATATCGGCAATACAGTCTTCAGGTTTGAAACGCTGCCTCTCGGTGATGCAGAAACAGTATAGTTGGCTTTAGCTGAATCTGTCAGTGAGATGCAGCCGGCAAAACCTATGTCTCTGCATGTGTGAGCATTGACTGCTAACACATACAGGGTCATTAGTATCAGTGACTGAAGCTGTCAGTTAGAGAAGGAAGCAGGTGAGTGAAGAGATGGGGGAGGGGACAGGAATATAAGAACAGAAAGTAATTAAATGAAAGAGGGGGTAGGAAAGACAGGGATATAGATAGAAGATTAGGAAGAAAGCAATGGGGAAATGAGTATAGAGGAAACAGAGAGGAGAGAGGTATAGAGGGGTATAGAGGGAAGAGTGGGGAGAGAGGTAAAGAGGTAACAATGGGGAAATGAGTATAGAGGGAACAGAGAGGAGTGAGGTATAGAGGGAAGACTGGGGAGAGGGGTAAAGAGGTAACAACGGGGTATGTTAATGAGAATTAATAGTATAACGCTTTTCACACTGAGCTGGTGTCTGTGGGTGTAACAGATGATACACAGTCAGTGCCGCCGAGAGGGGGGTATTAATTACCCGGGGAGGGGTAAAGAGGTAACAATGGGGAAATGAGTATAGAGGGAACAAAGGGGAGTGAGGTATAGAGGGAAGAGTGGAGAGAGGGGTAAAGAGGTAACAATGGGGAAATGAGTATAGAGGGAACAGGGAGGAGTGATGTATAGAGGGATATAGAGGGAAGAGTGGGGAGAGGGGTAAAGAGGTAACAATGGGGAAATGAGTATAGAGGAAACAGAGGGGAGTGAGGTATAGTGGGAAGAGTAGGGAGAGGGGTAAAGAGGTAACAATGGGGAAATGAGTATAGAGGGAACAGAGAGTAGTGAGGTATAGAGGGAAGAGTGGGGAGAGGGGTAAAGAGGAATGTGTATTATATGGTGATTAGTAGGATGCAATGTGTAATGTATGGTGATAACTAGGATGCAATGGGCCTGATCCAGACCTCTGTTAATACGCCAGGCGTAAGATCGTAAGATGATCTGCGCATGCGCCGAGCAGATGTTGCCCAGCATAACTACGGCAACGCCCGATCGTGGATCAGGCGTTCGTAGCAGCAGCGTAGTAACGCTGGAGGGGGCAATGTGTATTATATGGTGATAACTAGGGTGCAGTGTGTATTGTATGGTGATAAATAGAATGCAGTGTGTATTATATAGCGATAACTAGGATGTAATGTGTATTGTATGGTGATAACTAGAATGCAATGTGTATTATATGGTGATAACTAGAATGCAATGTGTATTATATGGTGATAACTAGGATGTAATGTGTATTATATGGTGTCTACCCTTATTTCTGAAGGTCCTTCTTTTACTAGGGCGGGTTTCAGTGCCTGAGTACCAACGGTATACTCTATTTTCCGCATAGTCCTGTTGGACCGTGGTCAGTTTCTCTCTTTTGAACTTTGTTAATTCATTAGTAAAGGAGTTGATCAGTTGCTCAAGTTTCTGTACCCAGTTCTGCGTTTGGTCCTGTTGTAGTGAGACAAGATGCTTCTCTTCAAATTCTTGCACCTTGGCATTGGTCTCATGGACCACTCTCCCAGCTTCCTCAATAACAACAAGCATAAGGTCAAAAGAAGCCATGTTGAGAATACCCACCCATTTTCTGCACAAATCCGGGTTAAATCTTCCAATGGTTGGGATGTTAGTAATCCTAAAACCCCTAGGGATAAGTTTATCCCTATAGTAGTTGGATAAGGTGATCCCATGTAGCTTATATTCAATATTTCTTTTCTTAAGTTTCAACAACTCATGGTATAAGTCCATTGGTTCTGTGGGCTCCAAATTACCCAAAGGTTCATTGTCAAACAAGATACCCTCAGCTTCTGAATCCGAGTAGGTGAAACGTTCTCCTGTCTTAAGATTGGCCTGGGCTAAGCCATGCTCCTTGGTTCTTGTTGCCATACTTAGATGGAAAAGGTATGGCACTGAGAAAAAATGGCTGTGCCAAAGGATGTGTGTTTGTCACAGAGATAAGTCCAAAGAAGTATAAACACAGTCCTATGTAGTAGGGTCTAGGAAAAAATCCTAGGAATTTGCTTGAGGTGCTCAGTGCAGAGGGAACTGGTGGTTAACCAATTCCTTCCTAATGATAAAAAAGAAGAAAATAACCGGCACTCTACAATAAAATGAAATACTTGCTCCTGGTGCTGCGTCCTGATGTAGCAGATAAATGGTGGAGAATGGGTTAGGAAGGCACTCACGGAGACTGAAACTTGGTTTAAATGGAAAGAGCTCTGGTAGGAGCTATATTTAATCACATGAAGGCAGTGACAAACAGGCAAAGAGGTCCGACGTTTCAATCGAGGTGCGCGATTTTCATCAGGGTGCCTATGGTCACCAAGTTTCAGTCTCCGTGAGTGCCTTCCTAACCCATTCTCCACCATTTATCTGCTACATCAGGACGCAGCACCAAGAGCAAGTATTTCATTTTATTGTAGAGTGCCGGTTATTTTCTTCTTTTATATATATATATAGATTCGTGTATGTATGTATGTATGAAGGCATATCAGTCATAGTTTTGTGTCCTCTGACAGGCTTCTGGAGGAAGGAGGAAAAAGAAAAAGGAAGAAAGGTGAGAAACAGAATAGAGATAAGTGTCCTGTGTGGGATATACACATACATTTTAAAAATAGCAGCACTCAGAGACCTGGAATTTGTTGTTTATACCAATCTCTGAGTGTCGCTCTCTTCTAATGATGTATTATTGCTGTATCGGCATAGCGTGCACTGGAGTACATTATATATATATACGCACACACACACACACATATATATACACAATTACGTGTGTGTGTATATAGTAAAGTCCTGGTTACCGGCACTCCCTGAAGTCTCAATAAGAAAAGGTATGTTGCTCAGGTGCTGCCCCATACTGTAGCCAAAGCCAAGTAGATATACAGGTCCAAAGAAGGGGCACTCAGAGTCTAATACAAAAGATAAGATATACGCAACGAATGTGTCCGACGTTTCAAGCTTTAATAGCTTTTCATCAGGGAAAATACATCACAAGTGAACAGTGAAAATGACATTAAATAGTCTTACCCCAAATGTGAGAACCAACCTCGAGGTCGGTGGCGCCGGCGGCTTCCGGTCAGTATGACGTGGTGATGCGCGCACTCGCGTCGCCCCGATCACCCAGGCAGCCCGTCTAAACAACAACAGTGACACGTGAATAAATGCAGTGGAGAAACAATAGATCAAAATTATAACAATAATGCAGAACCTAAGGACAGAAAAACAAGGTGATTAAACCAGACTATGCAATCACGTATAATGGACAAAATCTTCGATCATTGATGGCGGGTGTACATGGGCAGGAGACAAAATATGGCTATAATGGTAGGGGCAAGATACACTGAAACCTACTGTAAATTTACAGGGACAAAGATGAATCCCATGCTGCCGCTGATATTATTACAAGACTCATCAATCCTGAGCCTTGTAGTTCTATCAGTACAGCATGGCTAAGGATTTCAGCCATGATGCACTTAGAAAATGTTATCTCTGCGGCGATTTGCCGCAATTTTTTAAAGGGCTAATCGCGGTGGTTTTCTATTGAAAATCATCGCTATTTAGCACTTTTAAAATCGATGCAACTCGCGTGATTTCATTTAAATCGTGGCAAAATCGATTCTTTGTGAATCCCGCGAATTAAAGGAAAAAATTGCGGCAAAATTGCTGCGAGATAAAACAATTTGAAATCGCAGCTTCAAATCGTTTTTTGTAAATAGCTGCCTTCGCTGACTATTGGACACAAAATTGGATTAATCTTAAATGGATAGTGCCGTACAAACGCCGCATATAAACACAGGTAAAACTCATTTTACAGAGATCTTAGAGAGTTACAGAAGAATATACATAATGAACTGGAATCAAAGCAAACAGTCCCCACATTTTCTTATATTAAATACAGACAGTTAATACCATACCAAGGTGCCTGTATAAAACAACAAATATATAGACACATCGCCTTTATATAACTTGGGACTGGTTGAAACAATCTAGTAAGTATAAATATTTGAAGGATCATCAAACAATTATAATGTATAATCCAATATGTTAAAATAATTAAATAGAATAAATACATATTGTCAATAATAGAAAAATACTAGAAAAATACATAATAACAGATCAATATGTTTTATGTAGGTCGCACTTCACGCCCTTTAAAGGCTAGACTTTCTGAGCACTTGCGTAATATTAAAAATGGTGTTGAGACTCATTCTGTCTCAGTCATAACATAAGGTATTTTTCTAGTATTTTTCTATTATTGACAATATGTATTTAATCTATTTAATTATTTTAACATATTGGATTATACATTGTTTCAACCAGTCCCAAGTTATATAATGGCGATGTGTCTATATATTTGTTGTTTTATTCGGGCACCTTGGTATGGTATTAATTGTCTGTATTTAATATAAGAAAATGTGGGGACTGTTTGCTTTGATTCCAGTCCATTATGTATATTCTTATTTTATGTCTTGGATTGTAATTCTCTAAGATCTCTGTAAAATGTACACTGAGTTTTACCTGTGTTTATGTGCGGCGTTTGTACGGCACTATCCCTTTAAGATTAGTCCAATTTTGTGTCCAATAGTCAGCGTAGGCGCGGTATTTAAACCCCTAAACCTTTGTCAATAGCATACCACCTTGAGAAAGGCCGGAGTGTCCGGCTGAAACGCGTCGGGTGGGGGTGTCTACGAGCCTTGGAGCAGCAGCGGTGTCTCTCTCTCCTGCGCCTGGCCGTCCATTACCTGTCCCGGGACCCATTCACCACCTTTTGATCGGTTATCAGGACGCTCTCGCTAGGTGTAGGGCCCTTCTGTTTTACCTTCGCTCTTATTGCTCCCCTTTTTTATTTGATTGTTTGTTTTAATACAATTTCTATGTCCTTTCCATATTCATGGTTACCTTTGATTGGGAGACTTTGAGGGGAATTCTCTACTACAAGGGATTTATGGATATCATCCTTCTAAGGACTGCTTGACACAGACTTTATTTGGGAAGCGCTACCACAGTTATTACTTTTCTTTGTTGCCTTTATGTCTATTGGGTTTGGTGGAACCCATTTGTTTTAATTGTATCAGCTGCAGCCTATGTTTAACAGCGCTTGGTGGAGAGCATATTTCTATGTGCTACATAATAAAGTTACTACACATGCGCAGTTGGTCCGATCGTAAAAATACGCACAGAACTGGTCGAGGAATCGGATCTCTGAATACGGCTGTAAGTCAGTAAATGAAAGTTTGACTGTAAAGAGAACAACCTGACCCTATCGACCAATGACAGTGCATGCCGATAGATGTTAACCATTGGAGGGTTCTTAAGGCTCTTTATCTTTGTAGACACTGGAGAGTGCGATGCAGCTGTGAAGTTCTGTTGCAAACAGTTCATTAATGTTTAGGTTTTTCTTGTAGTTTAATAAAAAAGAAAGAAAGAAATGAGTTAGATAACAGCAAGAAGCGACACAGGCGTTTTAGACTTACCCCCTGCTGATTAATGTCACTTCACCCACATGTTATTGACTCAGCATTATCTCAGCATTAATTCACATAATGATGCATTAATGTCATTCTGACAGCTGGAAACACTGTATCCTTTTTAAAAAGATTTTTTTTTACAAGTTCCAAGTGTTTTAGACAATCCATTTAAACCTTTTTGCATATATTTAATGGTTGGAAGTGCTATGTTTTAATATTCAGTAAAACATAAAAGAAAAATACATATAAAGTTCATTAATAATACATATATATTATGTATATATGTGTATGTGTATACAGACCCTCAAACTCATGTAGCTAAAAAAAACAAAACTGGTCAACAACATGAAGAAAACAGAAGCAGAATATGAATGGGATCAGTAACGACTTCATATTGACACACCCAGTACGATAATTAATGAGATTATTATTATGAATACCACGGAGCAGTGGGAGTCGCCTCTGCAAAAGTGCTAATTTAGAAATAGAGACAGTCAAAACTCATTTTCCGCTGTCTCTATTTGGGAAATAGCGCTACTGTGAAATTTTTATGAGTGGGTAAGCACAGTATACCGATCGGCATACTTACCCTTCATTCATTCGGAAACACTGTCGCACCACCGCAGGTGAGTAGGAATCTATACAGAGTTTATGGGTCAGGCTGCAGGGAGGCGAGCCTTAGGGTTAGGCTGCGGGGAGAGAGTTTTAGGGTTAAGCTTTGGGGAAGGGGTATTAATGATTTTCATTTTACATTAAATGGGGTTTTCAGGCCTTACGTTCTATCTAGACTTTATTGCCATCTCCATTTTAAGTCAGGATAGCATGGACAATTTAAGGTTGCCTCCACAGATCATAAGTCAAGTGCGAGGAGTGTGGATCCTTCCCCTTAAGTTTATCCCTCAACAGCAGGGTCGTCACAAAGAGGTTTGTGGCCCAGGACACAAGTCACGACACCCTGCCCCCCCTGTGGTGTCACCCGTTGCATTTACAGCAGGTTGAAGCACTTCTTCCCAATGCATTGGTCCAATATTCTGCAGCCTTCAGCAGCAAGTACGTTCTGCCAGTGAGATAAGATTAGCGTCGTCAGGCCCCCTAATTCCCCGGATCTGGGAGAAAAATTAGGGATGTTCCCTCCTGATGGTGATCCTGTTCATGCTGGTAAATGTCTGGACAAAAACATGATAACAGACAACGAAAATACAGAGCACAATTTTCCCCTTAATTTATAATGGGGCTGATTCCGAGTTGCACTTACACCTTTTCTTAGGTGCAAGGTTATACCTGAGCAATACCATGTTGAACTGCAAGGGGAGGAAATTTAAAATGTGAAAGCAAAATTATATTTTATAAAATTAAACATAAAGCTATGCAGTATTTGAGTTCTGTGTGCAAAAGTCATGTATTTTCCCTGCATGCAAAAGATTTAAGATTAATTAGCCCCCCTTACTGTGCAAAATGGTATAGCTAAGCTGTGCACCTGATTTACCCTAACAACCAAACTCTGAATCAGCCCCTAGGTGTTTAATTTGCACATATCTAAACGTATCCTTTGGGAAGTATCACAGAGAGATTACAAGGGAATATTTTAAAGTCATAACATGCAAAATAGGAAAACCTTTAACACATCTGGATTTATAAGGGGGCACAACCTCTGCAGAAAAAAGAGAGATAAAGAAAAAGCATTATTTGGTTTCTAGGCATAGTAAACAACTAATATTATGTAATCATTCAAACTGTGAACATTTTAAAAGAAGGAGACAAAGTGCTAGATTTGAAGAAAGTGATTCAGATAAAACCTGTCAGTCTGATATAATTCTCACAGGAGGCACTCTCCGAAACATAAATTAAATTTACAAAATACAGACAACTGAAAACTCATTTTCGTCTGCGTTATTTTGAAAATATACATAATTAGAATTTGTATGGGTAAAGTATGGCAAATTATTATTCTGCAACTAACCCATTCATTTGGCTTTCCGAAACCCGAGTTTAGGGTTATGCTGCAGGGAGGGGAGTATTAGAGTCAGGCTGCGGGGAGGGGAGTATTAGAGTCAGGCTGCGGGGAGGGGAGTCTTAAGGACAGGCTGTGGGGAAGGGAGTATTAGAGTCAGACTGCGGGGAGGGGAGTCTTAGGTTCAGACTGCGGGGAGGGGGAATCTTAGGGTCATGCTGCGGGGAGGGGCGTCTTAGGGTCAGGCTGCAAGGAAGGGAGTCTAAGGGTCAGGCTGTGGGGAAGGAAGTCTTAGGGTCAGGCTGCGGGGAGGGGAGTCTTAGGGTCAGGCTGTGAGGAAGGGAGTCTTAGGGTTAGGCTGTGAGGAAGGGAGTCTTAGGGTCAGGCTGTGGGGAAGGGAGTCTTAAAATCAGGCTGTCAGGAAAAAATCAGGCTGTCAGGAAGGGTTAGGGTTAGGCTGCGAGGAAGGGAGTCTTAGGATTAGGCTGTCAGGAAGGGAGTCTTAGGGTCAGGCTGCGAGGATTAGAGTCTTAGGGTTAGGCTGTGAGGAAGGGAGTCTTAGGATCAGGCTGTGAGGAAGGGAGTCTTAGGGTCAGGCTGCTGGAAAGGGAGTCTTAGGGTTAGGCTGTCAGGAAGGGAGTCTTATTGTCAGGCTGCGAGGATGAGAGTCTTAGGGTTAGGCTGTGAGGAAGGGAGTCTTAGGGTCAGGCTGCGGGGATGGCAGTCTTAGGGTTAGGCTGTCGGGAAGGGAGTCTTAGGGTTAGGCTGTCGGGAAGGGAGTCTTAGGGTCAGGCTGCATAGAAAGTGAGTCTAAAGCTGGTCATACACTGAGAAGATTATCGATTCCTTCAGGGAGTGGCCCGATAAACAGGACAATTTCCCAGTAGGAAAAATGTCCCATTATCGGCACCGTACACCTCTCTCTCCTGCTGGGACTGACAATCTTAGCAGAAGAGGGAGGGCCACAGCAGAGTCGCGCTGTGTGGATCGATTTGCCGGCTCTCCTGGGATAACTGGAGAACTGCCCAAGTTTAGGGAGTCTCTTGGACATTCTGGGAGAGTCGGCAACCCTGTTATAATGGAAACACATGGATGTGTCCATATTGAGGCACAGACTTCTGTAACCAGGTCTTTGCCTGATTTTGTATGGGAAATACATATGTAGAGAATGAAATGGCAATGGGCTGGATCCAGACTTAAGAAGGAGCTTTAAATTAAGAGAGGAAAGTTCCTTCTGTGCTAAACCATGTTGATTGCAGGGGGTCATATTTCATCTGTTGCAAACAGTATTAGAGTTGAGAGGTGATGTTTCCAATCCCAAGTCTAAATAACAGTGTGATAGTAACGCTGGTCAGTATCTGTGTAATAATATAATAATAATATAATAGTATTAGAGATGAGAGGTGATAAATAACAGTGTGATAGTAACGCTTGTCAGTATCTGTGTGCAGTAAGCAATTCAAAGATATATCCCTGCATGTAAAGAATACAATTAACTTGATTCCCCCTGAAATCAACATGGTTTATCCCAGGTGTAACTTTCCTCTCAATTTCAAGATCGTTAAGTCTGGATCCAGCCTGAAAAGTACAATAAGAATTTGATACTGCTATCTGTACCAGCTATGAAATATGTTCCATATCTTCACGTCTTTGGATAAAAGAAGCCAAGGGGGTAATTAGCATTTCATAAGTATTAGATGGAATAATCCCAAGGCGTCTCAGTTTTAGCACTTTACATGGAAAATAAAAATGTATCTTCATTAAACCTTCATTAAATTCTTGAGATTTGGAACTATTAGCGATGAGTTCAGATATCCACACAAAATGAGAAAATTATAGAGGTTAACACGTGAAATTTAATGCTGTAGTTCTACAGAACAAACCGTTATCCTCCAATAAGCACATTTTTTGAGAAATCACTTCTATTTCCACACCAAGGCCCAGATTTACTAAGCTGCAGGAAAGGAAAAGTGGAGATGTTGCCCATAGCAACCAATCAGATTCTAGCTCTCACTTTTCTATTACATACTAGAAAATGTCAGCTAGAATTTAAATGGTTGTCGTGGGCGACAGCTCCACTTTTCCTTCCCTGCAGCTTAGTAAATCTGGCACCAAAGGTTTAAAGTTCAGTTTCTAATAAAAGAGAATCCTAAAAACGAAAAAAACACCAATTAACGGCGCTTAGAAAAGTAATTTACTACTACTTATATTACACCCCGGAACGCAGCTGGGTTAAGGGGTTGTGAATCCCTGCAATAAAACTAGACAAGAATACAAGAAGAAACCAGCGCTGTCTCAGTGGTCTAATTAAGTATTCATTACATATAAAAAATATAAAATAACATAGAAATAATAAATATATAAAAAACAGTTAGAGCCTTCTTAGTTGAATAGTGAAGGTATATATTTATTACAAATAATCAGGTACCAGATAATAAAGTTAAAAACTATTAATATACATAATTCTCGAGATATTCAGATTATTTAGAAATTTAGTAGATAATTAGTGTACCGATGTCCACCAAAAAAGTCTTGAAAATAGCTAGAAATAGCCTAGGGATTAATTACTCCTTTTATCCCACATGTAGCCTTTAGAATACAAATTCTTTCAATGAATCATTAGGAAATCTTCCATAAATGTAGATATAGGCTTCCGGAGGATAACACGGTTATACAAAGATCGTGTGTAAAAACAGTAAGGCCGTTGCTGTGGTGCGTAGATCATATCAGGCGCGAGCATGCGCAGACGTTCCGAGACAGGGGACTTACAGAAATGACTTGCGGAAGCCCCCTGTCGTACTTAAGTTAGGATCTGGGTCATTGAGTCAGAACTGTTTGCAATTGGTGCATAACTACCTTTTGCAGCATCTAGAAGCATTTCATAATCATATTTATGTTAAACTCAACTCTCTTTCTTTCTTTTTTTCTTTCTTTCTTTCTTTCTTTCTTTTTTTCTTTCTTTCTTTCTTTCTTTCTTTCTTTCTTTCTTTCTTTCTTTCTTCTTTTCTTTCTTTCTTTCTTTCTTTTTTTCTTTCTTTCTTTCTTTTTTTTTTTCTTTTTTTTTTTCTCTCTTTTTTTCTTTCTTTTTCTTTCTTTCGTAGTTCGTTATGATTCTACTCAGCCTAGCCTAACACTGAAATTTGACTCACCTTTTTACGATTCACAGATACGATTTGCCTGTTTTTTGCGTGCGTATTTTTAGGAATGGATTAACTGCGCATATGTAGTAACTTTTTCCACGCAAGTTACGTAGGATTTAGGCACAGATTACTGAATTGCACTTAATTACATACATACGGAGGGGTGTGGTTGTCTTCCATCCACGCGAAGTTGCGTGAAAGTGGGCGGGGGGCATTTAAATGGCCTTTTCTGGGCGCGGCTAGTAATGTACGCACGTACATAAGTTACTTACATATGTAACTACACACATATAGTTAAGGTTGCCCTAAGGATGTGTAAGTCACCGAAAAACCATTAAATATTCTCCAATATGGTTTTCTAAAAAAAAAAGTGAGCACCACCCAGGAGGTGGAGAACGGTTCCACGTAGTCAATTTGTCAGACTAAGGAGGATCAGCGCATACAGGGGGAAGAATTAGTGTGTCAGTTTCTAAGAAAAGGATACAATGAGGAGGAGGTGAGGAAAGACTTTGAATAAATTGGACAGGTAAATAGAAAGAAATCAATTAAGAATAAGAAGAATAGGGTAAGAAACTTGTCAAAGATCTTATTTTTCTTTTCTAAGATACATCTTTAATATACTGTACAGTTTGTCCATTGTAGAGTAAGGGTTATGAGGTGGTAACCAGGACCGGTGCTAGGGTGTTCCGCGCCCCCATGCGAATTTTAAATTTGATTCTGTTTACAATTTAACACCTGTAATCATCCTAGATTATAGTAAGCATCATAAAAAAACAATCTTATAACAATAATTAAAGAAAGTAAATCATAGTGACCACTATAAAATACAGACAGTTTTCTAGTCTACGCTATACAATTCCTAGCTTAAAAACAGCCAAACAGTAGTGACTATATATTTTATCATTCGCCTCTCCAGCTCCCAGTATCCCCCATAATGTCTCTCCAGCCCACAATATCCCCATCCTCTCTTCAGCCCCCAAGTATTCCCTATCTTGTCTCCAGCCCCTCAGTATCCCCCATCATATCTCGTCAGGCCCCCCAGTATCCCCATATCTCCAGTCCCCAGTATCCTACATGTCTCTTCAGTCTCTCCAGTATTCTCATCATGTCTCCAGCCCCCCAGTATCCCCCATCATTCGTATTCAGTCCCCCACTATTCCCCATCATGTCTCCAGCCCCTCAGTTTTCCCCATCATGTCTCCAGCCCTCCAGTATCCTCCATCGTGTCCAGTCCCACAGTATCCCCATCATATCTTCAGCCCCCCAGTATCCCCTCATCATGTTTCAGTATTCCGCATCAAGTATCTAGCCCCATAGCATCCCCATCATGTGTCTCCAGCCCCCCAGTATTCCCCATCATGTCTCCAGCCCCAGTATTCTCAATAAAGTGTCTCCAGTCCCCCCAGGATCCACCATCATGTCTCCAGCCCTCAGAATTACCAATAATGTCTCTCTAGCCCCCCACCCATCATGTTACTTACCTTTGCAGTCTTTCCACCTTCAGTCTTCTGCTCTCCTCCGTGGCAGGTCTTGAAGTGAATGACGCAGATGTGACCTTAGGTCATGCCAGCATCATTCATTCAGCCACAGGAGGAGGGCTGGAGGGAATGAGCGCCGCTGTTTAACATTGTAAGGTGCTCTCACCAGAATGGAAAAGTGAAGATGTTTCCTATAGCAACCAATCAGATTCTAGCTCTCAATTTCCTATTACATACTAGAGAATGTCAGCTAGAATCTGATTGGTTGCTATGGGCAACATCTCCACTTTTCCAAAC
>WWET01001812.1:249587-271562 GCA_011038615.1 Limnodynastes dumerilii | reverse complement strand
TCTCTCCCTCCTCCCTCTCTCCTCCCTCTTCTACCGCCCCACCTATCTATATATCTATCTTTATGTATCTATCTCTGTCTATATAGAGATATATATCTATCCATATATCTAATCACTGTAGAACTGGAAACAAAATGTTACTTCATTTAGTTCTATTAGAATGTATTGAGGAGATGCACAATAATGTTTAAGCTTTTTTTTTATTTTATTTTTTTAGTGGAAAGAGTTAAAGAGCAGTTAAAGCTTTCTTTGAACGGTAAGCATGGCACAGTCCAGACGGGCGAGCTGACAGTCATTTTAGATGGTCTGAATGTAGAACCCTTGTCCCTCACTACATGTAATTCCACAGCCTCGGCACCCGGTAAGTCACTAGATGCAATAAACAGGAAACTTGCTGTGAATGGAAACGTGAAACATATCTCTAACTCTATTTGTGTGCTTGTATTATTCTTTTCTTACCTCTTTATAGTAGGAATCCAGCAAAATGGTGACGCGATCCGTGAAAATGGAGGAGACACCCCATCGGAAATTAGAACAGGGTATAATTTCTAATATTCCTAAATTCTGTCATTCAGGGACCACTTCAGATATTAGTAAATATTAAAAAAAATATATATATTTTTGGTTGACCATAAATCATGATGTTAAAACAACTTTGTTGCTCCACTGGCAAATTTTCTATCACATTAATTTCCCCAGCTCTTGTACCCATGCCTTGTTTGCATTATGCTATAATATATGGGGCCTGTTATGGAATTTAGACTGATGAGACAGGCCACGCTAGGGGGCAAAGCAGTAAATCAGGGTACACACTTATCCAATTTCCGCCCAATGTGACCGCCGACCGTCAAGTTGGTCAGACATTAGATTAGTGTATATTCTCATGTGACTGCATTTCCTTCCTGGTCAGGTCATATGATTTTTAAACCTGCTTAAAAATTAGGAGACCCGACTGATGATCACCTGACCAATTTACGCTCCTGCGACTGCTTTGCCCATTTCCTCTCCCGATCCTGGCACCATGTAGCACTGCCTTTGAGGGCGGTCTGGTGAAGACTGAAAGCATTTGCACAGTGAGGCGATTGTTTAAGTACATTGGGCCTGATTCAGATTTAAAGAGCTTGAAAATAAGAGAGGAAAGTTACATATGGGCAAAACCATGCTGATTTCTGGGGGAGTCAAGTTAATTGTATTCTTTGCATGCAGGGATATAACTTTGAATTGTTTACTGAACACAGATAATACTATTACACTGTTATTTAGACTTGGGCTGGGAAACATCATCTCTCAACTCTAATACTGTTTTTGCAACAGATGAAATATGACTCCCCTGCAATCAACATGGTTTAGTCCAGGAGTAACTTTACTCTCTTAATTTCAAGCTCCTTCTTAAGTCTGAATCAGGCCCATTGTTTCCACAGGTCGGAGGTCTGCAAGTGTGTAACATAGACTTGGTCTGCTGTAAGATTGTGTGAACAGTCTGGTCTGGAGTTGGATCTGAAGAAGCTTGTGTAAAGTGTGTTTATCCAGATTTAAGGCATCCAGACCTCCTGACTGAGAAAGATGCTGTCTGATAAATGATTGTAATTCTGGTTTAGTATAAGGTCCTGTGCAGCTTTGGGCCTGGATCTTCTAAGCCTCCTTTTTAGAGGCAATTCCTTTTTGGAGGCAGACTGTAAAGGCCTAATAGAGCAATAACTTCTACAAAGCAGTCTTTCCTGCAATCTCGCTGACTGGTACAATGTTATGTCAATGTATGGTAATAAAGTTTCATCATAGGGATGGTGTTTGAATTGCTGGATAACAGCTGACTCTCTTCATGTCATATGTTATTTATATACCACAGTATAACTGTCCCTTGCCTTTAAAGTGTTAAATGTTTCCTGGAGGCTTATGACCTCGGCTCTTTATTACCAGCTTAAAGTTTAGGCCCGAAAGAGACCCCAATATCTCTCTTTTAGCTTACTGTTTATTTATCACTTGATGTAAATTAATAACCTTATTTTTTTTTTTTTATCTCCTCCTCCTTTGAAGATCTACTAGTGCCGTTCCCAACGGGACAGTTAATGAAACCACATCTAGTCACACGGATCAGAATGCCTTTAATGCACAAATAGCAAATGGAGACAACGCTTGCTCCCCTTCTCATATTGCAGTGAGACCCAAAAATACACCAGCACCAAACCAACCGACTGCACAGACTGGAACAACAACTGGTATGCACAGATTCCTCCTCCTATCATAGGCCTGTGTATAAAGCCATCGGCAAACCAGTCCAATGGTTTTGGTATGCACTCCGGAAAATGAGTGTTTGTCGTGTAATAAATAAGGATCTCTTTACCTGTCGGGAGTCCTGCAATAAACTCACTTTGGCTTCAGTACTGGAGTCTGTCACAAGACTGAGGAAGTGGAGGGCTAAGGTTACATAGGACATGTATGCCAAGACACGCTTTAACCTCTTAAGCTGAATAATACTTTTATGTAATAAAAATTTGTATCTGGAGAAATAATGTCATGTTTTCAGTGCAGCGATTTAAGGAAGTAATTTGCAGAGGCGCAGCGTCTGCATGGAGTGCGTCCATTACCGCATTCTGTGTAGACCTTCATGGTGCGCTCTGGGTTTTTAGCATATGTCAACTTTTTTTTATTTTAGCATGCGTAGAAAAAAGGCGTAGGCAGATATGCGTGAAGATGAGCTGTACATATATGGTCCTACGCCACTGTACGTTTAAAGGGTAGTACGGGATTGGGGGCGTGTACACACATGCCATGTGCAATATCCAGTTGAGAAATACGCGAGTATGGCGCTTTTAAGCATATCGGTTGCACCTGCTCGGTGCTGATACAGTTGCTTATGATGATATGGCGTGCTGCTAATTGCATGTGTAGCGATCTGGTTGCTGGTCTGAACATCCGTATTTTGAACATGATACAGCTGCCAACTGAAATTGACGAGAGGCTGCCGCAGGTCTAGGGGTAGGGAAAAAGGTGAAGGTTAGGCCGCGGGTCTTGGAGTGTTATAGTTAGGCTATGGGGCTAGGAGTGTTAGGGTTAGGCTGAAGGGTAATGGAGGGTTAGGCCTTAAGGTGAAGGTCAGGGTTAGGCTGCAGACCAGGGAGGGTTAAGGGCAACTGCTAGAAGGGGGCGGCTAAGGGTTAAGGTAAGGGGATGCTTAACTTATCTTTTATTTTTTGAAACTCAGCCGGCTGCTGTCAGGAACTATACTTCATGGGTATGTCTTGCGATGACTTTCCGCTCTCCTGTCTCAATGGACCTCTTCGGAAAGAAGCCCTTCTAAGTGACAAACCACACTCGTAGCAAACACATACTTTTAACTAAATCCACACAGCTCTGTCTAAATATGAATATTGTGTTGTAACCACTGAAATACTTTTTAGGGCCGATACAGAGTTTAAAAGCAATAATGTTCCCTAGCTCAATTCTAATTTAGAGATTAAGGTCCGGATTCACTGTCACGTAGTTTTCGTCTTATGCTGTTTTAAGAATTGAGCTACTACGCAAGCGTAGTAACTGATTTACGCTATCTACATACCATTTCTGTACGTAGATTGCGTAAGTGCCGTCTTAATTCTTAAAACAACGTACGTAAGACGAAAACTACGTGACTGTGAATCTGGACCTAAATCTCCTGATATAAGAGTGTTCTTGGTTGGTTTATATTGACAAATGGCATCTTCTAGCCTGGCCAGTCTATAGAGGTTGGATGCTGGGTCATAAGAGAATTTTCGTGTGTGGTGTGTGTGGTGTGTGTGTGTGTGTTGTTCACGGACTCGTAGGAAATACTGCTTTCATCTCTCTTTGTTTGTCGTTTCCTGGTTGTCTGGTGGTGAAACACGTAGCTGAAATAATGTGAGACTTGCACTGGGTGACTCCAGTCAAAACACATTCAGCAACTGGTCTCTTGTGCTGCCTGTCTCCCAAATAAACTGCATTTCTAGGGGAAAATTGTGCGATAACTAGAAATGTGGGGAAAATGGGGCTAAATATTACAGTCCGGATTCACAGTTACTTGGTTTTCGTCTTATGTACGTTGTTTTAAGAATTGAGCTACTACGCATGCTTATTTATGCTATCTACGTACCATTTCTGTGCGTAGGTTGTGTAAGCACAACATACATAAGATGAAAACCACGTAACTGTGAATCCGATCCTACATTTTTTATTTCTTTCCAGGATTTTGCTGCCTGGTACTTGCACAAGTATAGCAGAACTAATATCAAGCTCTACGAACAAACGGGTATTACTTTAAAGCACACCACAAGTCCCAGAATGGCCTGACAGCTGCCATAGTTTCATAGCAGCTGTCGTATGATTGATACGGGACCCTAGTCCTTAGCTGTATAAATAAAAATCCATTAATAAAATACTATTATTTCTTGTGTAGAGGAACATTCACTTTTTATTATAATGTGTCATTATTGAATATATGTTCAATTTTTACATGTTTTTTTTTTTTTTTTTATTCTCCAAGTTAATGGTACAAGTGCCGTCTCCGAAGCCAATAGCATGACTTGTGATGACGCTGTATCAGACTCCCACATATCAGATTGCCCAAACCCCACGAGTGACCCGACACATGAACCAATACCTTCCATTACTGCTTCCTCTTCTGCGGCACCTGAACCTGTAATTGCTACCACAGACTCTGTGTCACCACCTGCTGCTGGCAGCGCAAGTCCTGATCCTGCAAAACCCAGGCAATCATCTGGTTCTGCCTCGGTGGACCCTGTGAGGCCACAGCCCGGCTCCGCTGCAGAGCCTTTGCCATCTGGGTATGTGTATATTTATTGCTGTTGTAGCTGGCTAATGATCTGATGCTGTCGCATCTATTACAGTAGCGTCTGCAGTGTGGGGAGAGCTGGCAATCTCAGCACACAACTGACATTGGCCTCGTAAAGGATGATTCCTACTGGTGATTCGCTGCCCTTTTTCTATTGCAGTGTTTAGCTCTAAAACCTTACATCACACTAAAATATACTTATTAAATCCCCCAATGTTGATGTTCATTAGGACTGTTAAATGATGGAAATATATTGGTTAAAGTTTTTTACAAACATTTTCAGAAGTATTTTTACTGTTTTTTTTTTTATTTTATTTTATTCATCAATTTAATATTTCTTTATCCTGTTTTATATTTTTGCTTTGTTTTTATTCTGTGAGGTTTTATACGGTACTTTCATCCCTCTGGATATTACTGATGCGGCAATCTTTTCACATTGTCTCTTGCTATCGTTCTTGTTCGTTTCTATAGATTCATTTTAAGGTTCATATAATATGTAATATTGGTCATGGACTAGAACTCACAAATCTTCCAGAATAACATTAGCCAATGAGGAGAGTTCTTAATTTGTGCCACTTGTTCAGCCTGTTGGCCCAGAAACATGTTCTTAAATTGGTGTGCAAAGCAATGTGTATGGCAGGAGTGGCCAAACTCGGACCTCAAGCACCACCAACAGTGCATGTTTTCCAGGTGTCCTTGTTGGGGCACTGGTGTGTTCATTACTGACTGACACATTATTAAAGATCTACAGGTGGTAGTGATTATCTGAGGAGACCTGGAAAACATGGACTGTTGGTGGTGTATGGCCTTCTCTTTTCATCACTTTATGCTCACACAGCACTTAGAATAGTGAGAAGTCTTTCACTAGGCTACAGAAACAAATGTCTGCAAATCTATTTTACTCTTTTATGTTTTTTAGTTCATTACCATTATAAATCTATAGACAATACATGTACTAAAGACTAATTGCAGCATTTTTTGAATTTTAGATGGGAACAGAGGAAGGATCCTCATGGTAGGACATATTACGTTGATCACAACACAAGAACTACAACATGGGAACGGCCTCAGCCTCTGCCCCCAGGGTAAGCCTTATGATGTATTTTAATAGGGCTTAGGAAGGAACATAGGTGGAAGTAGGTTTCTACCATGTTTTGAGGACCTCTGGTCTTGTGAATCCTGGCCAAGGCATGTCATCTCTCATTCACACAAACGTTTATTAGACTCTACACTTCTGTCATAGCAGCCTGGAACAGGGAGTAATCCTCTTTTACCTCTGGTTCAAACTGTGTTAAGGTGTTCTTGGCCACCCATTCTTGCGCATACACAGTACCTCGGTGGTTGAGACCCAACTTCTAACTCGATGACACATGATCCAAACCTGGTAGCATAACAGTTTCCCAGCTACTGAGGATGTTTGCTGAATGAGTGGCTCAGACATAAGGACGTTCATCCACGTATGGCGGGAGTGCCCCCCCTCATCCACAGGTATTTGCAACAAATCAGACATCATCAATGAGTTCCTCAACAGGGACATCCCTAGTGAGCTTGAGTTCTGTCCTCTCTCCTGCATAACATTACATATATGTTTATTTAAAAAATCCCTGATAATGCCACAAAGAATGGTTTTCCAAGATCAATTTTTATCTGTCCATGAATGACCTAACAACTGACAAATGCACAGAGTTCACCCTGGCTACAATTCAAGGAACCTCGCGAATACACTCCTTCTTTGCATCAGATCCCTAAACGCTCTCCCAGTCCCAAAAAGAAAATCCAGTTTATGGGTATAGTCCAACTCACACTTTACTCGGTAATAAAAGGTCTCTGATTCTCCTGAGGGAACATGCAGTGAGTTACCTGAATGTTGGACGCTCTCTCTTCTTCACTGTGATGTTACGATGTTCACTCTGTACAGATTGTTAACACTTCCACCTTACATTCTTAATAAAGATTACACTAAGCGATACTAAGCTTCTTGTGCGCATAATAAAAATTAGTAAGGTATCATCAGATATTAGCTGTAGCTATATTCCTCTTTAACAAGACACCAGCTCTGGTCATCCTACATTGTAATATACCCTAAACAGCAAAATGTTTTGTGTCTTCTTACAGTTGGGAAAGAAGAGTTGACGACCGGGGCCGAGTTTACTATGTTGACCATAACACGAGAACTACCACGTGGCAGAGGCCAACCATGGAGTCTGTCCGAAACTTTGAGCAGTGGCAGTCTCAGCGCAATCAGCTGCAAGGCGCTATGCAGCAGTTTAACCAGCGATACCTCTATTCGGTAATTTAGATTTGTTTTGCACTTGTATAACGTTATTACAGATGTGCTTTCATCTAGAAGATTCAGATGAAAGGACCACTACAATCTGCTTCATTAACAATATATGTTATTGAAATTATTACTAATTAGAAAGTTTTACTAATGAATGGGTAAGTGTGCCGAATTTATTCTTACCCATTCATTATTTCCGAAACCACGGCCACACCAGAACGGGCAGGTGAGTGTACAAGGGGGAGTGTTTGGGGGAGTCTTAGGGTTATGCAGTGGGGAAGGGAATCTTAGGGTCAAGCTGCGAGAGAGAGAGAGAGGTCAGGCTACGGGGAGTAGAATCTTAGGGTTAGGCTGCGGGGATGGGAGTCTTGGGGTTAGGCTGCGGGGAAGTGAGTCTTAGGGTTAGGCTGTGCGGAACGGAGTCTTGAGGTCAGGCTGTGGGAATGGGAATCTTAGGGTAAGGCTGTGGGTAAGGGGATTCTTAGGGTCAAGCTGCAGGGCAGGGAGGGTTAGGGTAATGAAAGGGAGACAGGGTTAGGGTGAGGAATAGGATAAGGTTTGTGGTTGGAGAAATGCTCACGTCTCGTCTCTGCGAATTCATCCAGGGGATCTTCCATTGCTTTGATTGTGGGGCAGATGCAATCGAATGCAGAGCCAATTTGGAATTGTCTGGTAGAAAACGGCCCTTTCAGGAAAAGGGCCATTCTGACCACTAACCCACAGCCATGTAGTCCTAGGGTATGATAACACCTAACTGGAGCACATACTTAGTGAATAATATATACACTTGCCTTCATCACTTGCACTCCCCACCGGACCAGAGAACTTGCGCAACATGCATGTCTGTCAATACCGCCAAAGGGATAAGTCTCGTCCATGCTTCTCAGTGGTCCAGTGATGGCATGTGACCATCCAGAAGTGCACACGACGGTGTCCTTTGGATTGCAACCAATTAAGGATCTGGCCCATTTTGTTTGTGCTTCTGAAGTAAGAACGTTTTAAGCGACCACCTCCGTTTCATATATGAGTCATGCCGGAAGTTGCCTGTGACATGATATCTGAACTGTGTGTTTATAATTGTTGTACTTTTTATTTGTTTAATTATAGGCTTCAATGTTATCAGCAGAAAATGATCCGCTAGGACCTTTGCCACCTGGTTGGGGTAAGAAAGTAATTTCACTGGGATTGACGTTGACATTTTTAGAAATGGATCTGTGCCATATCAATATATCGCTCTCTCTTTCAGAAAGAAGAGTGGACTCTACAGACAGAGTGTATTTTGTCAATCACAATACCAAAACAACTCAATGGGAAGATCCTCGAACACAAGGGTAAGAATTGTATAAAGTACTTCCACCCCTCAGAGCTGTCTCATCGCATTGCTTCATTCCATGTCCCGGCTAAAGAAATACAATCTTTCTATGTATATCAACATTTCCCATAATGCTGCATTCCAAAAGCTGTAACTGGTTATAGCCACAGAAGCAGGTAACCACATATAATATGCAGACCTCTTATGTCACCTTGTAAGATAATAGAAGGGAGGCTAGAATACGATGGACACTAAGTAGAGGAAACCATTATTCATGGGAGTATTACATTACATAGTATTATGTAATAGGCTTATTGAACAAATTCCCATAAATATTAGTTCTGCCTTGACAAGTGCTACCTCCACCCTGTGTACAATGCAAAGATGAACCTCATTTATATATTATATAAGCTAGGTTATTTGTTACACATTTTGGCTTTTGGTTTAAAAGGAACCTGCCACATGCTACTTAACACCTCTAGTAGGCTATACTTTCATCCATCTGGTTAATAAGAGAGGTAAAGGTGATCTTTGACTATCCCTCCAGCACATAGAGCTGGGGTCGGCTGATTAGCATATTGACCAGGCTGATTAGCATATTGACCAGGCTGATTGGCATATTGACCAGGCTGATTAGCATGCTAAACCAGCTTATTAGTATCTTTTGTAAATAGTTATAATGGCTAAAGGGTGACCAGAGAAACTCTCTAAACTAAGCGGCTTACATTGAGGCCTCACTGGTTCTAGGGAAATAAGAATTACTCAACTTCATTTCCTTATTCCACAGTTTTGAGAGTTTATTTTTTATTAAGTTTACTGCATATTTTACAGTGTTTGGCGATGCAGCAAGTTTCCAGCATGATAGATAAATAGATAGGTAGATAGGTAGGTAGATGATAGTTGGAGAGATATTAGATAGAGATGAGAGAGAGATAGGTATGAGAAAGATAGAAATAAATGTGTGCAATCCTTGATGCTAACAACAGTTTACTCTTATTTCCAAAATACCTTACATATAGTTACATTTCTTTACGGGTGAGAGTCGCCGCTGCGAAAGGTCATTTTTAGGACAGGGCTGTTTTCTCCCAGCCAGTTCGCAATTGAAATCGATTGCTTCTGCCTCGCATAGCGGAAGCAATCGATCGATGGAAGAAAGAAGATCCTACAGCGAATGGTGAATATGAATTTAAACCCAACCCTTACCCTAACCCTACCCTTCCATTACCCTAACCCTGCCTTCCCCGCAGCCTAACTCTTAAACTCCCCATAAAGTCCTACTCGCCTTTCCAGTAGATGCCGCGGCGTTTCTATATAATGAATAGGTGAGTGTACTGTTCTGTAGATACACCTATTCATAAATAATATGCAAAATAGAGACAGCCAAAAATGAGCTTTCGGCTGTCCATATTTCTAAAAGAGAGCAGTTTCGCAGCAGCGACGCCCACCACTAAACATACTCTTTTAATATAATAGTGGTTAGAAGTATTTAAAAACTTTTATTGTCTACATGTGTAGTATAACAGTGATACATTCTTCTAGAATGACTGTGTATAATTGTGTATTCCTCCTATATCTTGTTGTGTAAAAGGTGTATGTGTAAGGCTGCCTATTAATGGTTGCTCCCTCTCACAGTTTACAAAATGAGGACCCTTTGCCAGAGGGCTGGGAAATCCGGTATACAAGAGAGGGAGTAAAGTACTTTGTAGATCACAACACAAAGACCACCACATTCAATGACCCCCGGACTGGAAAGTCATCAGTGTAAGTAATGAGAAGCATGTTCCCCAGTTCACACTGTAATACAGCCAGCAATAACACGTCCTCTTAACATGCAGGTTTTGGAACACACAGATATTTTATTTTTCTATTTATCCAGCTCATCATTAGTGCTGCAAAATAATAAATAGTTTATTACTTTTTTTTTTATTAGACCAGCCGTTTAATTACAGACTATTTTATGTAGCCTGTAAACTGCTGTATAAAAGCTGTCACTCAGAGCAATAATAATATGTTATGCTCTCAATTAACCTGATTCATTCACTGCCGTGAAGTCAATTGTGTGTTCCAGGGCTGACACATAGAAATGAATGTCTGTGTAACAGGGCTGGGTGTTCATGTAATACACAGGCATCTAATTACTGTGGTATGCACACACAATTGTCCATACACAAAAGATAGTTAACCAGTTGAATTAACCACGCTATGTTTTATTGGGAAGAATATACATGGAGTATTGTGTATATCTCTTCCTTTACCTGTCTGTAAAACATTTTTTGTTTTATTTTTGGCTCATTCAATCAATGCTTTTTTTTTCCCGCACTGACATTTTCATCTTCCCTGCATCCGAAAACCTGGCGCAAACTGCTTTTATTGACGTTTTACGGTTTTATTCAGCGTTTGTAGCAGTGTATAAACTCCACAAATATATGAAGAATGGAAAATAAAATGTAGTGGAGAAATCACGTTCAGGGTGTTGATAATCATGATAAGAGCCACATGGGCATCCCAGGGGAAAATCAGGTGGATAGGCATGCAAGTAAATCATCTGATTTTATTTCTACGCGTGTTCATCTTTTTATGAAGACAAATATATGATTTTGTGGGCTTGCTATGGCATTTATACAGAGAGATAGTCCATAAATATGGGCCATAAGATTTTAAGGCATTATTTGTCAGTCTAAACCAGTGTTTCCCAGCCTCAAAGAATGCTGCCAGTGCAGACAGGTGCGTGACTATAGCGGGCCCAAGGGGTGCAGCTGCCACTACCCCCTGCACTGTAAGCAAGCCTTCAAAGGTTGACCGCTTAAAACCGTGCTCGGCTCTCCATGTATGTGTGTATGTATGTATAGTGCTGTAGCGCTCAGCATTTAGACATGGAGAGACGAGCACTGTTTTAAGCTGTCAGCCTCTGACTGCTTCTATCAGGCAACGGTTCCACTCTGCTCCGCCCCAATACCACATGTCTTTGTCTAGTTATGCCCATCCAGACTCGGGCCCCGTCAACCTGCTATGGGGCCCAATCTGTCACAGGCCGCCCCTGAGTGCAGGTTTTCCAGATGATCTGATTGGAGAGATTTCATTCAGCTTAGATCAAGCCAATGTCAGCACTCCAGATGTTGTGAAACTTCAACCTCAGCATGTTCCAACAGCTTAGGCACAGCCAATACCAGGCAAGGCACAATGGGACTGTTCATATGTTCCATCCCCCTTCACTGTAGTGACTTAACCTCGGCTCAGGTATTTAATGTACTTTTAGGGGTCATGGGGCCCTAGATAAAGAAAACAACACCAAGAAAATGTTAAAGTAATATTGTAACATGAAAATTTGCAGCTAAACCAATATATCAGTAAAGTATGCCGTGACAATGGGCGAGATTCACGCACAAAGGTCTGGTAGTCCACACAGAAGAGGAGGGTGAACTCCTTGGGCCTGATCCAGACCTACGCCCGCCATCGCTAGGACGGCGGGCATAAGCGTAAGATCGACTATAAAGCCGATCTGCGCATGCATCGTGGATCGGGCGTCTGTAGCAGCACCGTAGGGCCGCTGGAGGGGACGTCCCCCAGCGTCCCTACATTCAGGTTAGTGTAGGTGGGCGGGGGGAGGTAGTTTAATGAGGGTGGGAGAGCGGGCTAGGCGGCCATACGCTCCTGTGCGAGCATATGGCCCCTTCCTTACGCCAGCTGAAGTTAGGGTAGCCTTCAGGTAGGAAGGGGCCATATGCCCGCACAGGGGGAGTGTTGGGGAAAGTGAACGCTGATATGCTGTGCTTTAGTAAGCGCATCGGCGTAGGTCTGGATCAGGCCCCTTGTCACTCCCCACTCTTGTGCAGCGTTAGCAGCATATACACTGCCACAACCCTACCTTTAGTGTCCCAGGTGGATCACTGAATTCTAAAACCCAGGCCAGACTGCAAAAAAACTAACATGTACCCCCCATGTACCACACACATACCGTATCCCTAGAGATCCGTATCGGAAGCCCCCCGACCTCCACAAGCGGATTGCAGAAACTAGGTGTCAGATGTAAGTCTAAATCCGGCCCAGTATTACCAGTCATAACTATTTAACATAAAACTTTTTGAAGTAATGGCCAGTTCAGTTTCTCAGTAACGTGGGATGACATCTAAGTAGGAATAAAGCCGGCCATACATTGGGTCAATTATCGACCCCAGCAGGGACGATTTTCCGCCAGGGATATGTCCTGTTATCGGCACCATACACCTCTCCTGCTGGTACAGATATTCCTAGCTGAAGAGGGAGGCATTTAAAGAATGTATGCTAAAAGACCAAATAATCATACCAGAGCGTGCCTGGTGCATTCATCTGGCATTTTAAAAATTGATCATGTCCACTGACTAGAGCGATTATTTGCCCGATCACTTGATAACGGGATGACTGGGCCAATGATTGCTCCAGGGTTTGGCCAGCTTAGGACACTGAGAAGAAGCCTTCATCATAGACTAGTCTCATTCATTCATTTGATCTTCATACAATAATGATAGTGGCTTATCGTACTCCTCTATCTTGCCAGTCTGGATATAGGGCTAATTTTTTTATTGACAAACAGTCTCTCTTTTTTTCTAAATATCCTATTCTTTAACGGCCTATAATCACATCTTCATGAAATGCTGGTCACTGAAGTGATAGTAATAATATAAACTGAATATAAATGCATCACAATATAAAAGTTGTAGCATTTTCCTCAGTAGTCAGTATAAATGGTTCAGTTTTCTGTGCTAAGCCTTTGGGGCTGGATCCAGACTTAAGTAAGTGCTTGAAGTTAGTTACTCCTGGGCTAAACCATGTTGATTGAAGTTAGTCCTGCGCTAAACCTTGTTGGTTTCAGGGGTAGTCAAATTTCATCTGTTGCAAACAGTACTAGTGTTGAGAGGTGATATTTCCCAGCCCAAGTCTAAATAACAGTGTATTAGTAACGCTGGTCAGTATCTGTGTGCAGTAAGCAATTCAAAGATATATCAATGCATGCAAAGAATAAAATTAACTTGACTCCCCCTGAAATCAACATGGTTTAGCCCAGGAGTAACTCATTTCAAGCACTTAAGTCTGGGTCCAGCCCTTGGTGTGTACAAGTAATTTTGCAGGGTTTTCATTGCATATAAGGGATCCATGTATTTTTTTTCATCAAACAAGCAGTTTTCCTGTATCCATCACACATATGTAGATGAGACGACATCACACCAAGTTCCGCTACTATGCAGACTTTCTTTTGTCCTGACTTAGCATTTGTGGGAATACAGGGGCTGATTCAGAGATGCGATTGCGAAAAGATCGCAAATATACGCATCTAAGGTTAAGATCTTAGCAGGTTACAGCCCACTGCATAAACAGTCACTCCCCTTGCAAACAGCGGTGGATCTTAAAGTTAGACCACCATTGACTAACCCTAACTCTGCGCTGTTAGACCACCATTGACTTGCCTTAACTATACGCTGTCATTTGGGATCTTAAGTGACGTGGGAGCGTTCATTTAAGATCCTAAGTGTCAGTCCTCGCCCACTTTCCCTCATTTCCCTGCCTCCCCCCGCCCATTTCCATGCAAATCCTTAAGATCTTAAAGATTCGCAGCACTTAAGATCTTAAGTGCTTGCGATCGATTCAAACTTACACTCTTAGCGAATTTACGCTCCTAACCGCTACGTACATGGCGTTGCACTATTACTACGCATGCGCAGTAATGCGAATTTTCTAAGATCCTAAATATACGCTCCTAAGTGCCGTGGAAATCGTATCTCTGAATCAGCCCCACAGACTGTTTCATTTACTGATGCAAGTTAGTGATTGTAAATGTTGCATGCTCATATGCAGAATGGTAATCACACAGAGTTTTCATGTATGTGTTTAATGTGGTGTATTCCACAGTGATCAGACTTTATAAAGGCTTTGTATAAACTGTCTGCCTGATTGCTTACTATTTTTCTCTGTATTTTGTGGACTTAGGACGAAAGGGCCCCAGATTGCCTATGAGCGCAGTTTTCGGTGGAAGCTCTCCCATTTTCGTTATTTGTGTCAGGTAATCCTTCTTTTTACTAGAGGTGTTTAAACAATATTCTGTGTTCTGAAACTAGAAGACACCAAGTCATGTGCTGCTGGAGGCGAGTGCAGACAATGATGTGCAAGATGGCTGCCTTCTAATTCTGTGTATTAGATGGGTTCAGTAACACTGTCCTGCTATGTGTTTCTAGTTGAATAGATATGAAATACTTATTGGATTATACACTTCTTTACAGTCTAATGCATTGCCAAGCCATGTGAAGATTACAGTGTCCAGGCAGACCCTGTTTGAGGACTCTTTCCAACAGGTACATTGCTGCTGCTTCTTTGCGTTGGGTTGTAATTTTGGGGGGGGGTCTACCAGGAGGAACCCCTTTAGTTTATACCTGCCATGCTGTTACTCTGAACCATTTTTAGATATTCGGCACTCAACAGATGAAAGGCCTAAGTGGATAACTAGGTCCCATCGTGTTTTGCTTCATGGTAGGAACACCAGTAATGGTCTGCTCCAAAATCTGAAGTTTATTTAGCTACAACTCACCTTGTGTGATTGGTCGAATCAAAATGCAGACACACTACACACAGACAATTTAGCCTCCCCCAAGGGCAGATGACCCACCAATCCCCCTTCAACTGTGATATCTTTTGCACACCCAGGTCCTCCTACACAAGCACAAAAAAAAAATTGTATATAATTACTTTCAGGCTACGTGTATAAGGTGTATATGAAACATAAATGTATTTCAATTTTCTTCTTCCCTGGCAGTATCTAAGTAATGGACAATTTCTCTTTTCCCTATTGGAGCCTGGCAGAAAATAAAGAGACATTGTAGGTATTTAAATTTCCGGGTAAGATGAAGCCTACACACTAAAAACCCTGTCTCACTATGCCCACCTGCTCTGACTTCCTGTGTCTTCTTTTTTTTTCCCTGTACGGAATCCAGAGCAGGTGGGTATAGTGAGGCCGGTTATAGGTGTGTGCAGGCTTCAGTTTACTTGACAGATTAAGGGCAGGAGTTTAAAAGCTCCCCCCCGATGCCTGTAGTTGTCAGGCAGGGAAAGGAGGTGGTGGATCCAGCCTCTGATCATATCTCCTGTGATGCAGAAGATGAGTGTCTTTGCTTTGCCTGTCCCGATGAGTTGCGGGCAAACAGAAGTGACATCAGGAACTTGGAGCAGGAGCGATAAAGAGAAATCCTATGGATGCCGCTATTTTGATATAGCCCAGGTTTATCCTATGGGAAAGCTGGCTACATGACATCAGAACACCCGGTCAGCTGTTCCATATAAATTTTTGGTGCCAAAGTTCTCTGACATTGTTTTCAGTGCAAGAAGAATGTCTGGAACCTATTTTTTTTTGCTTAGTATTGCATTTAGTTAGCTTGCTTTTATAATTATAAAAGTGAAACCAAAAAACAAAGGAATGCCAGATGTGATAATATTTTGATAGATGATATTACTACATCTACATGTAAGGAATGTATAGTTAAAGAACAACCACCATCACCTCAATTGTCTGAATTAATTCAGCATGTAAAAAAGTTGCTTTGGTGGAGACCTTTGTAACCAAGGGAGATTTAAAAAGATTATCTTATAAAAGAACCAGGTCTGTCATTAGCGAAGTCTCTGATGTGTCAGAGTTAGATGAAGCATGGGGATTTCTAGCTTCAAAAATCAGCAAAAGGATTCGGTAATATCACAGGAGAAGGCAGGTAATCTCCTTAAATTAATCCACAAGTCTTTGAAGATCCAGGAGGTCAAAGAAGTCATACAGCTACAGAACTTTCTGTTTACAGAGTCCAGAAAAAAAGGGAAGCGGGTTCCCATTATACCAAGTACTGATCTTATTGTGAAAGAATGGCAACATCCAGATAAGATTATTTTTGGGTCAGGTTGAATTGTGAGGTATCCATTCTCTCAGGAAGATATTAGACACAGGAGAAGCTGCCCAAGGTGTGGCCAGGCTGTCCAGTAAAATAACACTGCTGTTGGAAGATGCAAAGGCTTTCCAGGACAGCAAGGGCAGAAAAACAGAAATCAGTCTTAGGAAACAACATAGTTGGTGGGAACAGCATAGAGACCGACGGCTGCAGCGGCAGTTACCTCCAGAGTACTCAGAGTCTGGAAGCTAATATGAGAGACATTGTAATAGGCAGTAAATGGTTGGAAATTGTCCAAACATTCCGCGTGTGTGAGTCCTTCTTGGACTTGGTCAGGCTGGCTGCCAAACACTGGTGACAAGACGGATATTGTGGCTATAACCCTCTGGAAAGAGCTACCTAAGAAGAAGCCAAGGAACATGGTTTTTTTTTTATTCCCAAAGGGGGATTCTAGAGCCACCTTCAAGAAGTTTCAGAGCTTTGTTTCAAGGTACCGAGAATCAGGAGCGCTAGAAATCAATACCATGACAATAGATCGGAACTTATATTATTTCCACCTCTCCCTCATGTGCGCAGAGAAATATAAAAGGAGAAAACGACTGCTCTAGTCATTCAGAAGTGCATTGTTTCCCCAGGTTCTGGGCTTTGTGCTTGACAAACCATGGGCATTACCGATATCCCTAGACCTCCCAAGATGGAGAGTGGCCTTACACCCAAGCCTGGGATTTATTAACTTGAAGGCATGTCTGAGGAAACCAATGATCTAAAAATCAGGGCTTCTCCAAGAAAGTTATAGGTGTTGCTTAAGGCCCATAAGCAACCACATCAAAGATCTGGAGAACTTTTGCTTATTGGTGTAAGCACAACAGTGTCCATCAAAATGAGATATCAGTGGAAATAATCCTGGACTTTATACAAGCAGGTTTGAATAAAAGTCTGTCTCTAAACTCCCTAAAAGTCCAGATATCTGCCTTAAACATTTATTTAATCTGTGAGTTTCACAATTACAGGCATTGTGGTCTGAGGAACCCAAAATTGATTTTTGAAGATAAAATTGTCTTAAGAACAAATCATAGATTTTTTCCTAAAATAGTCTCATGTTTTCATCTAAACCAAGAGACTGGATTTGCCCTCCCTCTGGTTGAACCCGAAACGGGGGAAAAAGTTCAATAATCGCATCTGGTGAGATTCTTAAGAATTTATCTTGATATAACAGGGATGATGAAGGCAAAACAACAGTTTATTATGACAGAAGGAAAAACAAAGGAGGCCCAGCTTCAAAGGCATCAGTTTCTTGATGGATGAATAGTATTATCAAGGAAGCTTACAAGATTAAGGACCACATTTAGAATTCGAAAATAAGAGAGGAAAGTTACTCCTGGGCAAAAACATGTTGATTTCAGGGGAGCCAAATTTCATCTATTGCAAACAGTATTATAGCTAAGAGTTACTGTTTTCCAGCCCAAGTTTGAAAAACAGTGTAAAAGTGAAGCTAGTCACTATCTGTGTGCAATAAGCAAAAGCAGAGTATTCTTCCTGCATGTGAAGAATAAAATGTATTTGACTCCCCCTGAAATCAACATGCTTTTGCCCAGCTGTAACTTTTCTCTCTTATTTCAAACTCTGAATCTGGTCATAAATGGAAGAGAAACTCCAGGCTCATTCTACCAGAGCACTGGCAAACATTCTGGGCTGACAATCAGTTGCAGAACTATGTAAAGCAGAAGACTGGTCATCCATACTCACCTTTGCCAAACACCACAGACTGAACGTTCAGGCCTCAGGTGATGCTAGGTTTGGAAGGTGAGTATTAAGCGCGGTAGAATAATTTGGATAGCCAACCCAGTGAATCAAACTGCTTGGGTATGACTTATTACTTAGATGCTGCCAGGGTAGGAGGACAGGGAAACAACAACAGGTTATTAACTATTAATTTTGTGTCCTTAACTCCTCTATGGCAGCATATATGTAACTCAGCCCTGTTTATTGAAATCACTTTTACTGCTAACTGTGATGCATCCTACAGCTAAATAAAGTGAGAAGATGCAGGAATTCAGAGCAGGGAGGTTTATATACCTGTGGTGTCTTTATTTTCTGCCAATAGGAAAAAGAGAATTAGCCAGTTACTTAGATGCTTCCATGGAGTAATCGAGGAAACCATAATAACAGGTAATAATGTGTTTCCTGGTTAGACTTGGGTCTCGTCTCCACGATATCTCCTTATGTATATGACAATATTTCAAATGATGAAAAACCATAACCGTTTTGGTTCTTAGCATCTCGGATAAGGGATAATCCGTCTATCCATTTTATTGAGCTATAATTAGGAGTGTCTTCTGTGTTTGTGCAGATATATGTATGTCATACCGATGTATCGGCAGCTAGTCTTTATTATTAATGACATCTGAACGCAGTTTAGCATTTTCGTTAAGATCTCAACTTATCAATGATTTAGTTACAGTATCGGTGCTAAAGACCTGCAATGTAGTGTACAAAGTAGATATTGGAGTAACATTGTAACAATACTGTGACCTGAACATTTGTATTTATGCTGTCTAACTCCACTGTCAGTAATGTCCGTGCCCGCTTCATTACTTCAAAGCTGTCCTTCCTTAGGGCTTGATTGTGATATAATAGTTGAGAAGTGCTGGCTTTATAGTGGACTACTTTGCCGGGAATCTGGTCCTGATTGACCTGATCCGTACGACCAGAGCCCTTTTCATACATTTTATGGGAATTTCAGTAAATACACTGTATGATTATTGACCTGATCCTACACATCAGACCAAATATTGCACAGTGATTGACTGTCTTTAATCCACCAGCATTGAGCAATGCAATGTCCGTTTCTGGTTACAGAGAACATGTCCATGGGTTTATCCATTGTTTAAAAAAATGATATTGCCCAGTCACAGAAATGGATAATGTAAATGTGTATAAAGGGAGTGAACAGATGCTTCATGCTTTCCTGTTGTTCTATACAGATAATGGCATTAAAGCCTTATGATTTAAGAAGACGATTATATGTTATGTTCCGAGGAGAAGAGGGGTTAGATTACGGAGGATTGGCAAGGTAATTATTTTACTCTAAGGGAACATTATGGTATGTATTGTGACTATAAAAGTATAAGTAAAAAAGAAACTAATACATATCTGTGTGATTTGTATTTAATATATGTAAGAAACTAGAAAGAAAAATCATGAGTGTATCTTTTCACGTGTGAAAAGAATAATTCTACATTTCCACTGCACAATGTTAGTCACTAATCTCTGGTATAATCAAAGGTTGAAAAATACAGTCCATAGACCTCAAATTGGTCAAGTGTCTAGATAGTGTGGTCCTGTACCTTGAAATATCACCATTCTGCAGGATAGTAAAGATAGCCAATATAATCTTTTCATCTTCCATCTCTGTATTTATTCTTTTTGTAGGTTTACGAGCGAGTAAAACATTTGACTAAAACACTGTTTGTCTTTTTCAGAGAGTGGTTTTTCTTGCTTTCCCATGAAGTGCTGAATCCAATGTACTGTCTCTTTGAATATGCTGGTAAAAGCAATTATTGTCTACAAATCAACCCAGCCTCAACGATTAATCCTGATCACCTGACCTACTTCTGCTTTATTGGACGCTTTATTGCTATGGTCAGTCTTCATTTCTTCACAGCAGCTGAAGTTTTTAAGTGATGGAGGGTTTATATTTATTTACAGATTATACAGAGTGCATGAAGAAGACTGAAACATTGTGTACTATCTCTCCAATGCTCTGAAATGATATTTAATATGTAATCAATATAAGCAATAAATCAGTACAGCAAAAATGACATTTGACAGTAAAGTTATGTGAGACTTCCTGATCTGGGACACCCACCGTGTCTTTTTATGAGTGAGCTCTGTCTGTACACTGTGCTGCAGTTATATGCTGGGAGGGGATCTAATACAAAAGACTGGTTGTGCATGTTGAGATTATCACTTTGGCACATGAATTACTTAGGCCATGTGTAGAAGGCAAATACTGAATATATCTGCTTGGTGTTTTAAACTGATCTCCCTCAGCTCATTGTGCTGTCATGGTTGTATTATCTGCATGATAGAGTATATTTTCGATATTAAAAATAGTCACCATTGATTGCCTTGTTTTCCTCTCTAGGCTTTGTTCCATGGTAAATTCATTGACACAGGCTTCAGTCTCCCATTCTACAAGCGGATGTTAAGCAAAAAACTCACCATCAAAGACTTAGAATCTATTGATCCTGAATTTTACAACTCACTCATATGGATTAGGTAAGTCTCCAGTATGCTAAGTGGGCTGAAGACTTTCTGAAGTCTCAGTTCTCTTTAGGGGCCTAGAACAGTTGGGTTTTATTAAATGTTCTGAATGTTAATTCATTGCTATGGCTTAGCTTACATTAAGTCAGGAATACATTAGATCCTAAAGTATACTTATCAAGCAGTGAAATGTCACTGAATAATGTACCTTCATTGTTCTGTGGCTTCACCCCATCAACTTCAATAACCTTCTGAACTTTCCAAAATTAGATTTACTACCATAATGAATGAGCTATAGAAATTGCAGCTTTGTAGATTGTACTATTAAAGTGTGCATGTGATGAAGAGAGTATCAATAGCAAGTGACTCCATGCATTGATGTAATATGCCAGTGATACAAGGGTCTACTCCTGACCAGAATGCCAGTGTAAAACAGATCTCCTGTGACGTGTCTTACACATGCTGAGAACGTGTGGGCACCGATGTATCCTCTTTTATTTGCAGAGACAATAACATTGAAGAATGTAACTTGGAGATGTACTTTTCTGTGGACATGGAGATACTAGGAAAAGTCATATCCCATGACCTGAAACCCGAAGGATCCAACGTCCTTGTTACTGAGGAAAACAAAGAAGAATACATTGGGTAATTGGACCTCAGTTAGTTCACTGTGATTAAAGTGTTCAACACTAACAAAGTCTAACAAAGGTTTGGGTTTAACGTTGCATAAATCTTAATCTTGAGACCAGGTAAAAATTTTGAGCCCAATCTCATAAACTTTCCATTTTAAAATTAATTTTACAGTGACACATACAATATAGAAACATAGAAACATAGAAAGTGACGGCAGATAAGAGCCACATGGCCCATCTAGTCTGCCCATTTGTTTATTGAAAACTATACTGACCCTAGACCCTATTTACCCTCAATTGGGGTTACAATTTAGGATACCCTTATATTTAACCCAAGCATGTTTAAATTGTTCTACTGTACTGGCATCAACCACCTCAGATGGGAGAATATTCCACTTATCTATCACCCTTTCAGTGAAGTAATTTTTCCGCACATTTCCTTTGAATCTACCACCCTCCAGTTTATATTCATGCCCTCGTGTTCTATTACACCTTTTCTTTTGAAAAATGCTACCATCCTCTAGCCGGTCACAACCCTTGATGTATTTGAAAGCTGCAATCATGTCCCCCCTCTCCCTTCTCTGCTCCAAGCTATACATGTTTAGTTCCTCTAGCCTTTCTTGGTATGAATTGTTACAAAGGCCATGGACCATTTTAGTTGCTCTTCTATGCACAGTCTCTAATGTATTTATATCTTTCTGGAGATATGGCGTCCAGAACTGAACACAGTATTCTAGGTGAGGGCGTACCAATGATTTATAAAGGGGCATCACTACTTCCCTCTTTCT
>WWET01001812.1:227795-249571 GCA_011038615.1 Limnodynastes dumerilii | reverse complement strand
ATCCAGACTTAAGTAAGTGCTTGAAATTAGTTACTCCTGGGCTAAACCATGTTGCAGGGGAGTCATATTTCATCTGTTGCAAACAGTATTAGAGTTGAGAGGTGATGTTTCCTATCCCAAGTCTAAATGACAATGTGATAGTAAAGCTGGTATCTGTGTGCAGTAAGCAATTCAAAGATATATCCCTGCATGCAAAGAATACAATTAACTTGACTCCCCCTGCAGTCATCATGGTTTAGCCCAGGAGTAACTAATTTTGAGCACTTACTTAAGTCTGGATCCAGTGCTATATGGGTACAAGTGGAGGCTGGACACAGAAGGGGCACAAATGGGGGCTGGACATACAAAATGGGCACATATGGAGGCTGGACACAATGGAACTGATTCAGACTTAAGAAGGAGCTTGAAATTAAGAGAGGAAAGTTACACCTGGAAAAAAACATGTTGATTGCAGGGTGAGTCAAGTTAACTGTATACTTTGCATACAGGGATATATGTTTGAATTGCTTACTACACACCTATAATGACCAGCTTTACTTTTACACTGTTATTTAGACATGGGATAGGAAACATCACCTCTCAACTCTAATACTTTTTGCAACAGATGAAATATGACACCCCTGCAATCAACATGGTTTAACCCAGGAGTAACTTATCTCTCTCTACTTAAGCTGCTTCTTAAGTCTGAATCAGGCCCAATAGGCGCACAATGGAGGCTGGATACAATATGGACACAAATGGAGGCAGGACACAGAAGGGGCGGAATTGGAGGCTGGACACATACAAGGAGATGGAAGTGCATGGCTGGACCCAGACATTTATTTATTTTTTGGGAGGAAGGGGGCAGAATTTTTTTCACACTGGGCTCTGTTAAGTCTAGGAACGATCCTGCCTGTAGTTACACCCCTGGGAACACCATATCCATTTATACCAAAAGCACAGATAACACAATCTTTGAACACGGAATATAATATATCCATTATTAGAAAAAAAAGTAATGCAAGCATTTCAAAATAATCAATTTAAATACATAGGAAACTAGCAGAGGCTATGACTGTATGAGCCGCAGCATTTGGCCATATGGCTTAGATTGTGGGGGTGACGTCTGCCATTTATCCCAATGTCTTATTCAGAGTTGTGTGTTTCTGTGGAACTCTCAATCTGACGTACAGCGCTTGTGCATTAAACTCTGAATCAGGTCCAACTTTTTCTAATTGTTTCCTTTTTTAGAAATACTGTTTTCCAATTCCTCATATTGCTCCAGTTATAAGATCTTAATTGTTCTTACACAAACCAAAAACTAAAAAGGCAGCATCATTTCCCATTTATATATACTCCACAGGAAATAGACAGACGATATTAAAAACAATTTCATTATGTCCCACTATGGAGTCATAACTGACATATTCTTAAGCCTGGAGATCCAGAAACACTTTGAATTAGTCTGCAATGACCAGGACAAACTGAACAGGAGATATCCCTTTAGGCACTGATGAGTTCACTAATTGCAATCAATGATTAGTTTACTGAGGTTCCTTTAGTTTCTTGCTGCCAAGTTTGAAACATTTTCAAAATAAAAACAAATTAGCAACAAACAGAAACTAGAATTAAGGAACCCACAGGTGTAAAAAAAAAAAAAGTAAGGTTATACAATCGGCTCTTTTTGCTATTTCAGTGAAAACAACAAGTCACTGGTAGTCAAAACGACTACAAATCTTTACTACAGGTACAATAAAAACACATAGACATGGAACAAAGAAATATTTTTTGTCTTTTATTGAAAGTAAAATTGGGGCATATATTACAGTGATATAGGCTCAGTTGTGTTTATTTTGTAACGACTACTTTGGACATAATCCAGTAACAATCCTGCTGCACTTGGAGCTCTGACCGCAGCGTCAGCAGGGATCCGGGTCAGATCCCCACAGTATTCAGTCTTCCAGGCAGGTGAAGAGATTTACGATCCATAGAAATGAACTTAAGATTTCCGAGTTATTCTCACTTAGGGCTGTATGCATACTATTACTAAATATTCAGCTGCCTGATCAACAGCTGATTCTATTTTTATTGTATTTTTTCATTTAATTTAATTTTACTTGCAGAACTGTGGTATATGTTTTATTTGTGTATGCTCATAGGCATTACATTGTTCTACCTATCTAAAAGGTTTTTAATAATAAACTTTGTATTCAGATTCCGGTAGCGCTTCTTCAGTTTTCTCTCCCCGTATGCAGACTATTGCTACTGTTTAGTTTAGTTTTTAATTTTTTACGTATCTTTTCCTTACGTAGATTGCGTATATGTGATCTTTAAGACCGCATATACGCAGTCTTCGTAAGGAAAAAGATACGTGGATTACATTAAAAAATTTTGTAAAAATGGCTGAACACCGGATGTATATGTTATATGTCCGCTGGTCTGCATACGGCCCTTAAAATGAACAACCTCACTGAACAATCACTCTGCTTCTCCCCTCCGGCATAGTGGACGTGACCTCCATCCAGAGCCATAACTAGAAATTTTAGCACCAGGAACAAAAAGGAAAAATGGTGCCCTCTGACCCTGAATTCCAAGTCAATTTAACCATAAATATTAACTCACTGGTGCCCCCTTGATATTTGCGCCCTGGGAAGCCGTCTCTATCGCACTCCCCTACTTCCTACATCCCTGCCCCCGCCTACCGCCTCATTCTACCAGTACTCAGTCCAGTATTGAAGTCCGACTCTGTACTGGAAGTGTAACGTTTTTTCCGATTCTACCAATCCAAAAAAACGCCCTTTTAATAAAAGTCTAAGGAGCTTATCCAGAGAGGGGCTTCTGTCTGTTTTTTCAGACGCAAGCGCTATGGTAATGAGCACTGCGCATGCACAGAACAGGAGCGAGCACAGAAAGATGGGCACACTGCTGCTATCCGCCTGTGTCCGCAAACGTCTGCTCTGCGCTAGTAGAATAGGGAGTTCCATTCCATTTAAATGAAAAAGGGGGTAATTCTCTCATTTAAATAGGCGCAGTAGCAGTGTAAGGGAAAAATGACCATATTTGTTGAACAGCTGATGTCAGAAAAATGGTTAAAAGAAAATCTGTAAACTAAATAAAGATTTAAATATTTCCTTTAAAAAAATAAATAAATATATATATATATATATAGCAGTGAAATACCACTACTCCGCTCTGGCATTAATGTAACGGTTTAAAAAAGTAAAGCATTTTTATGAGTTTTTAAATGCTGCAAATGCAAACATAAAACCCCATTTAAATACATAGGAAAATACAGCGTCTGCCCATATGACTCAGATTGCAGGGGTGACACTTCCCTATGTTTTATCTAGAGTTGCGTGTTTCTGCAGAAACATTATATACATTCTGCATAGGACATAAACCTCTTGTGCATTCCTCATGCTCTAACACTCCGGATCAGCCTCTACATATGGTCTTTCCTCTGTAATAAAGCCTGTGGTGGACGATATGCATCAGTGTTTGACATTTTATCTTTCATAGAAACATAGAAAGTGACGGCAGATAAGAGCCACATGGCCCATCTAGTCTGCCCATTTGTTTATTGAAAACTATACTGACCCTAGACCCTATTTACCCTCAATTTGGTTTACAATTTAGGATACCCTTATATTTATCCCAAGCATGTTTAAATTGTTCTACTGTATTGGCCTCAACCACCTCAGATGGGAGAATATTCCACTTATCTATCACCCTTTGAGTAAAGTAATTTTTCTGCTCATTTCCTTTGAATCTACCACCCTCCAGTTTAGATCCATGCCCTCGTGTTCTATTACACCTTTTCTTTTGAAAAATGCCACCCTCCTCGAGCTGGTCACAACCCTTGATGTATTTGAAGGCTGCTATCATGTCCCCCCTCTCCCAATAGAGGGGGGACATGGGGGGGGGAATCTTACAATAGATTGTTGTATACAGCTTTTTATTTGCTGGTGCTCTTTGATGGAGTGATTTGTATGCTGATTGAGTTCAGAATAGCACAGTTGGCGACCATGGCAGATCTGACATTCTGGAGACTGTTGAACATCTCGTGGCTGGGCAGTATCACGTTGATCAAAATAAACATAATACACAAGTAACTCAACTTATTCCAGGCCCTTCCCATCCCAATCCCTCTGTTCTCGGTGTCCTACAGGCAGCAGTCACACGCATTCTAGACTTTCCGCAGCCATCTTGAAAAACCTATAGCAGTGAGTGGAAGAGGTCTCCACAAGTTAAACTCTGCTATATTGCCTTTCACCTTTCTCAAATCATCCTCGTATACACCCCCACTGCCCCCACTTCCTGGCTAGACTTAGAAGCTAACTTCCTAAATCTTTCAGATATCACATGCCTTTGGGACCTACCCATCAGCCTGTTCTCTCTCAACACTGCCACCACCTTTCAAACTTCATCTCTCTACTGCCCACCCCCTCCCTCCGACACTGATATGGTGCAATCCCACCTTCCCTCACGGGTGCTGTACTTTCTAGGTCTCTCTTGGTCCCTCACCTTGAGGATTCCTTATGAGGTTAGTGACTAAGGCAATTGGCATATCCTAGATCTCCACAATAAGGTTTCCGTAGCCATTCTAAACGTCTCTGAATTCACCCAAGCAAATAATTTCCTTCACTCTCTCCCCACCAGCAACACACTCTGCCCCCTCGCTCAGTTTGAATCCCTTTGTGTATACTGTCCTCAGGCCAAAGGAATGGTCTCCACAGCACATTATATCCTCTTGGACACCTTATTCCCCTCACGAAAGGGCTTGGGAGGGAGAAGTGGGCCCACTCCTAAATGCAGACACATGGGAAGAGATTCGATTAGGGGTAGCCAAGAAGTTCATTTATACCAAAGGAGACATCCTAGAAAATCTACTGCCGGTGGTAACACTCCATCCAAATGCCACAGAATATCCCCGTCATCTTCCCAGCCTGCTGGAGGAATTGTGGTCACGGACAACATGCTTCATATATGATGGTGATGTCCAGCCCCTACCTAATGGCTTTTTCCTAACTCCAATGCCAAAACATCCATTAATGTTTTTGCTGAGCTACTCAACACAAGATATAACCCATCCCCAGCATGACAGAAGTTATGCTTTAGATCTAACAGTTGGAATCCATGGACGAAATCAACTATCTCTTCTATGATAAGACCTAGAAGTTTTATAAAGTGTGGGCTCCTTGGTTTTAAAAGACTAGACCCACCTGTCCCCACTTGTCCCTGAGCTAAACTTTCCTTAGCCCATGTGCAATGAGACATACATGTATGGATTCTGTTTTACGCAGTCCTTTGTATATTGTGGTGTCTAGCCATAGAAATTAGTAGTTCTTCCATGATCTCCTTTACCTTGAAGAGAGTTAGTGGACTGTATTCTCTATAAGTTATACCCTCTCCAGGATTTAGCCCAGAATCATCCATAATAATGAAGAGAATCTAACAAACAACAAATAAGAGTGTCTAATCAACTCAAATAACATCTAAAATGGGGGATGGGGAGAGGATAAAAAGTGCTGGGAAATACAGTATATGTAAAAGAAATATGTACACCTATGGTGGGTAGGTTAGAACCTGAATAAGAATACAATCCTATAAGAAGGATTTGTGTGGACATTGATTTAACATATGTTTTGTTTCCTCCCGTATGCACTGCCATCTGGGGGAATGAGTGTATTAGGAATTCCAAAGGGATCAGGTGACCTATTATATCTTCATTCATTTTGAGACATTGAGACTTTACCCATATTACCTGTATGCCGCTGTATGGACTAATTTATGGACTTCCTATAGGATTGTTTGCTTATTCAGGTTCTAACCTACCCACCATAGGAGTACATATAACTATACACGTTGTGAGTCTTCATCTTTTTTTTTTCTTTCTCTAGTCTGATGGCTGAATGGAGATTTTCCCGAGGCGTGGAAGAACAAACCAAAGCATTTCTAGATGGCTTTAACTCTGTGGTTCCTCTGCAGTGGCTACAGTATTTTGATGAAAAAGAGCTAGAGGTACAATCTATAGAAATGTGTGTATGTATTTTTATTTTTGGGGCATGAAGAGGGATAAACACATATTTTCGTTTAAATGTTACTGTTTTCTACGCTATTGACAGCACTTAAATATATCAAACAACTTTAACATGACAAATGTCTAAGCGCAGGGAGCCATTAGGAGTCCTATTGGATTGTTTTAAACATTAATCTTGGTAGTTAATGAATAATAAAAAAACAAAAATGTCCAGCATAATCTCTCATTTATTACGCCTCTGTTTTGACTGCAAAATGTAAAGTAATTTGTTGGAAAAGAAAGACAACATCTTCAATATCTTAAGTGACAAGAATAAAATTTTCATAAAGTACGATCTAGGTTACATCTCCACATTTATATTACTGGGTTTGCATTTAGATGGACGGATAACTGCCGTGCCAAAGCTACTTTCCATACATAGCTTTCTAATTGAAATAGGTACATGGGGCTGGATCCAGACCTTGTTAAGTGTATGAACTTAGTTACTCCTGGGCTAAACCATGTTGATTGCAGGGGAGTCGTATTTCATCTGTTGCAAACGGTATTAGAGTTGAGAGGTGATGTTTCCTATCCCAAGTCTAAATAACAGTGTGATCGTAAAGCTGGTCAGTGTTTGTGTGCAGTAAGCAATTGAGAGATATAGCCCTGCATGCAAAGAATACAATTAACTTGACCCCCCCTGAAATCAACATGGTTTAGCCCTTGAGCAGGGCTGGCTTATCCATGGGGCGATCGGGGCGGTCGTCCCTGGGCCCCCACACACAAAGGGCCCCCAAAAACTGCAGTTACAGAGGATGGATGTCAGTGATTGACATCCTCCTCTTAAGCACAGTGTATCGCAGCTTCCGTCATATTTCGGCAGCTGCAATAGTGTGCTTAAGAGGAGGATACACTGTGCTGAAGAGGAGAATGTCAATCACTGACATCCATCCTCTGTCACTGTAGCCGGGGCGCAAGGGGAGAGCAAGGAGGCGGAGCCTTCACATAGTGCTCCTGCCTCCTGCCTGTACAGAGCTTGCTGTGCTATGCACAGCTCCTGCTCTGTTTGCAAGACGCCACGTGACCTAAGGTCATGTGAGCGTCAGAATTCTTCAGAGCGCATGCCGTGGAGGACAGAGCAGGAGGAGAGGCAGCAAAGGTAAGTTTACTATACAGTTTTTAAACAATGGGGTTGAGGAATTGGTATTTCGACATAGAGGGGGCACAAAGGCTGGGTGGACACAAATAAAAAGGGGGCAATAAGGTTTGCTGAAAACACATAAAGGTGACAATCAGATTGGCTGGATACAAAGAAGGGGCAATAATACTGGTTGGACACAGAAGGAAGGGGCAGAAGGCTGGTTGAATACAGAGAAGGAGGGAGTATAAAGCTGGTTGGACACAGAAGGAGGGGCAATAAGGCTGACTAGATGGAAATAAATAGGGGGCAATTTTGCTGTATGTTAATGTGAAGCAGGGGCCCCCCACGATTTAGTTGTCCAGGGGCCCCCCACAGACCTTAATCAGACTCTGCCCTTGAGTAACTAAGTTAATGCACTTAACAAGGTCTGGATCCAGCTCATTGTGAATAGGAGGACCAATCGTAGATCAGGATCTTTGCAGTGACCTTGAGCATTCTGATTACATACTACTTGGCATATAATTTAGAAGGGCTTAACCAAAATTATCAACTTTAGGAGAAGCAGCAGCCTAAACAGGAGCTAACTGTTACTTGCTGTTGTCTTTGTTAATCCAGATTGGCAGCAATTTTGGCCGTTCAGTCTCTGAGAATATAAGAGGATATATAAGATATGTAATGCTGTGTGGGGTGTTTGATGTTAAGTTATACATGAAAGTATATTTGCTGACCCCAATCTAAAGCACCTAGTATCTTGCTACAGCTCAGTTTCTTGAACATCTGAATCATGTATTCGCTATTGGTGATAGAGGATCATAATTATGAATGGCTTTGTGTCTTCGTTTGGGCAAGCAGGCATTGTCTGAATGTTGTACAGAAGTATCTGCGAAAACAAAATCTCTTTTGGTTTTGCAGGTAATGCTCTGTGGGATGCAAGAAGTGGACTTAGCAGACTGGCAGCGGAACACTGTCTATCGCCATTATACAAGAAACAGCAAGCAGATTGTCTGGTTTTGGCAGGTAAAGACTCTATTTAAACTTATCCATGTCTTCTACTACTATGGTTTATTCCCCATCTCCCTTGCTGACAGCTGTCAAAGCAAGGATTATGGGTAATTTAAGACTTTCCTCTGAATCTATGGAGGAAGAGAAAAAGATGAAGAGAAAACCCTTGGCACTTCAGATGTTGTGAAACTACAATTCCCATTATAATTTAATCTTTGTGTCAGTTGTACAGGAGCTATTGGAGCATGCTGGAAGTTGTAGTTTCACAACACCTGGAGGGCCCAAAAATTTTTTACGGCTGCAGTAGACCAACAGAACTCTTAGATTTTCTACTTTTTGACAACTATTGAATAACGATCCTTTTTTTATTGTGGTATAGTTTGTGAAGGAGATGGACAATGAGGTTCGATTGCGGTTACTTCAGTTTGTCACCGGTACCTGTAGATTACCCCTGGGTGGATTTGCTGAGTTGATGGGTAAGTGTTCAGTTGGTAACAAAATCATATATCTTGCATTGGAATGAAACCTATCGCTCATTTATAATCCTTGCAGGAAGTAATGGTCCGCAAAAGTTTTGTATTGAAAAAGTTGGAAGGGAATCATGGCTGCCCAGAAGTCACACATGGTAAGTGCCTACATATGTATATATGTGCTGCTACTTCATTCATTCCCAAGAGCTGACCTATTTACTTAAAAATTGATCATGTTTATAGTGTCGCTAATGGAAGCAAACTTGCCTTTGTTTTTATAAGCTCTACTGGGCATTATGCATCTATTACATGTTAAGAGCAAGTTTTAGACTCACAGCTACTTGTGGCCTTCAATGTTTTACAGCTATCTAAGAATCTTAATAATGGTTTATTACCTTTTTTTGTATACTGTATGTTCATTATACATGGTACAGTCATACTTGAAATAGTGGTGATTCTTACTAGCTGTAATGTCAAATCCCTATGCAGCCATACTGGAAAAACAAGGCTGCCACTGTCTGCATGCCTACCATCTGATGCCAGTGGCTTCTAAAATAAGTTCACATGGAGGCCCGTATTCAGAGTCCTGGACATACATATAACATATACGTCTGGTGTTTAGCGATTTTTACTACTGCGCATGCGTGGTAATTTTTTAACGGGCCGGAGTGTTAAGTGCTGTTTTAAGTGGTAATCCTCTGACCGCTTCTATCAGGCAATGGTTCCACCCAGCTCATCCCCTAGTCCCATCTGGCCCCACCTTGTCTTACTCATCTAGACTCAGGCCCCGTCTCCTTGCTATGGGGCCCTGACTGTCTCCTTCAGCCCCTGATCTTAACCTTTCTAACACATCTGTCTTTCTTCTGCAGTTTCAACCGGCTGGATTTACCGCCATACAAGAATTTTGAGCAATTGAAGGAAAAGCTTCTGTTTGCCATCGAAGAAACAGAAGGGTTTGGGCAAGAGTGAAATGGAAATGAAAGAAGAGGAGGAACAGCGAGCGTTTTAAACAGACGTTTATTTTATGCCCAGCCAAGGAAAACCATTAAATGTATATATGCTATTAAGTCTGTACAGTGATCTTTCTGAAACTAATGCGTAGATATTTCTGTTCTTCCACATAGATATGCAAAACACTTTAGCCTTTTCTATTTTTATTTATTTTCCCTTCAAATGACTGAATAGAAAAAAAACAAATTACTTTTATTTTAAATGCTGACTGAAAACTTTATTTTAAAATTTATATATCTATGTGTATGTACTGAAAACTCTAGTTTTATAGAGTTTCATGTATATAAAACAGCCTTTGGAGGAGGCCTGGACTTGCTTTATTCAATAAAATACAGTGGTTGTTCACACGACATCTTCTACCACACAGGTTTATTGCATGGCTGCCAACATAAGCTGTTGAAGGCTAAGCCAAAAAAAAAAAAAATGAAATGTGCAAGAATTAAAATTGCTGCTGGCTTTTTACCATGACAGAATATGCACAATTCTGTCTCATTTATTTCAGTGTGGTAGCCGAGATCTCTTTTGGATGTTGCAAATATAGCCAGGGCCAAGAGTGGAGCCTCTAATTGCCTAGTTAGTTTTGTTATGATTTTTAACCTTTAATATGAGGGTGTCACGGTGCTGTTGCTCTGCAATAGGTTGTGATTTGCACCTGACCTGAAAGTGTTAGTGATGGAACAATCTGCTACTTTTTTTTTTTTTTTTTTGGTACAAGACGGATAAAATCCTCAACATCTTGTGTGAATATCAGGATTACATTGCAAACTTATCAAAAAGAGATGATTAATAAAAAACAAACAATTTAACCTTCACGTGTGTTGGGTCTTTGCGGTTGTTCCTAAAAATGTACATATATAATGTTGCTTAAAATCCATAAATCTTGTCTAAGGCTTGATAAGCGTGTTTGAGACTGCTGGAGAGTGAAAGACTGTGAGAGCCAGTGTATTGTCACTTTAAAGTTGTATAGTTGTAACATTTCTACTATAGTTGAGAAAACAAAAGTAAATACATGATTAATTGCTGTTGGTTCACACTACATTATAGTCTGTGATATTTAATATACAAAGATCATCCTTATTCAGTGCACTCCAATGACAGTCCCCTCATGCGCATTTTAGATGACTTCCGTGTCCACTACTTTAACTTTTCCGCGCGTATCGCTGTTCGTACAGAATGCCTTATCATACGGAATTCAGTAACAAGTTAAGTGACGGCGCTTCCACCAAGCGATAAGCCGCAGCTGTCAAGAATTTGGCCTATCCCATAAAGCAACAAAGTTAAATAAAGGTTTAAGACAGCGCTGAAATAAAGACTATAGAGGAATGATAATTATATCTTTTTAGTGTCCTTAATATGATGATGGCTAAATAATAACAGCAATAACAAACAATCTAATATTTAAAATCTAAATTAATCCTTCAGAATTAGCAGCAACATATAGTGGAGACATATAGGGTGCTACAGCATATGGAATTCAATAGCAGAATTGTGAAATTGAATATATCAGTAATTGTCAAATCAATAGTGGAATATAAGAGGTTCGTAGACAGGTAAACCATATAGGTAGTATGGCTCAGGGTAGTAGAGAACACAAGAGGGGTTATCCAATTATACAGAACTGCCAAACCTAGACCATACTGTACAATTTAAATATCTCTCCCCCCTCCCACAGTGCGTATAATCAATCTACAGAGTGTTGTTAAGCATACAGAATGCTTAACTTACATAAACCAGTTCCATGCATTCAAAGCTCTGATGTGTAAAATCTGGTGTGCGCAAGTGCAGTATGATCACACAGCCCGACATACAAGTTCTGTGTGCTTAGGTCCTCTGTCATTATTAAGTCTGGATATGGTCCAGAGTGTTTATCTCTAGCACAACCTGTCTCTGCAACTCCTTCTGGGCTCTCAAAGGAGGTGCAGGGAGAGAGGAAGCACCTACGTACTATACATATACCTGCCCCCTTAATAAGTTGTATTGACCCAACTACTTAAAAGAAAGGGACTGTGCAGTAACTATTTTGGATTAGCGTTGTTCTGAAAAAAAAAATATTTGGAGCCTAAGTGTTCCTGTAATTGAGAAAAATTTGGAAACCACAGGTTTAGACAAACATATTTTAATGTCATACAGTACAGAAGCATTGGAACAGTAAGTAATAACCCTAGCCACTAGATGGCAGCGAAGCTATTTGTATATTCTTTAATGTTAAATCTTCACTCTCCTTGGATGTACCTTTTCTTAAAACATTGAAATTGATTTAAAAAAAAAAAAACAATAGACAGTCTTTGTTCATCAGTAAGTGAAAATGTTTCCTAGTTCTTGGTGCATAGAATACCAACCTTACTCATCCTTATTTAATGAGTGTTTTGTAACTGGTTAATATGATATAAAAAAAAAATTTAAATGCAATAATTCATAGATTAAGGAGCTGATCTAGAGTTTGGGAGTAAGGGCAAAACAGATACAAGCATACTGTTCAGCTAAACCATTTTGCAATGCAAAGGGTGCTAATTAATTTTAATTTTTTAATTATTTTAACTGCAGAGAAAATACTTTGCTTTTGCACATAACATTTACATACTGCATAACTTTATGTTTAATTTGTACATTAGAGTTGTGCTAAGAAGCTTCACCTCTCAATTCTAATTCTGCTTTCAGTTTAAATTTGCCTCCTCTTGCATTTCAGCATGGTAATGCTCAGGATTACACCTTCACTTAAAAAAAAATAAAAAAGAAAGAAAGGTGTAAGTGCAGCCGATGGGAGTGCTAGGGGCGTGTAGGTTGATACGCCCGAGCGTACGTTCGCATTCGCCCGTCGTGCGAATTTTCGTAACGCTGGATCAGGCCCCATGTCACTATTAGGATTACTATTGACTTTAAAGTGGCTGTGAATGATATTTGCAGTTAGTATCTTTACTGTGTAGTTTGGAGTAAGTGTGGGCAAGATGCGAAGGAAGGTTAATAGTGATTGTATCTTTGTGCTATTCACCAACCATGTTGTGTAATTCACCAACCTTACATTAAGCATGAAAAGTATTTTATAGTGGTTTGGAAGCTTTTGCCAAAAATGTCTGTGTGTGGGGCTGAATTCTTTGAATATAATAGGTCTAGTCTTGAGCTCCCAGCCAGAACAGTCCAGAACCAGGGTTTATTGACTATCTGGACTGTCAGCTCAACTGTATTGAAGGTTGAGCAGAGTAACCACCTCCCTACCTCACTGGTTATTGGTTCAGTCATACATGAAGGTCAGCAGTGTGTCACATAAATGGGTTTGTCGTGGTCCATTATTGGTTTTATTTCTAATGGGTTATTGGTAATGTTCTCTATAATATAAATATAAACACTTTAGTGGAGTCCCTTAAAGGTCATAATTGAAAACATACTTATTTAAATTTCTATTGGTACATTCCTTTACCCCTTCAGTGACTGACCCTAAGCCAGCAATGACAGAGGAAGCACATTGCGGGTCAGGTAATACATTAGACGGGGATAGTCGGTGCATTGTATTCAGTGGGAGCTGAGCGTTGAGAACACGTAATGGATGATGTGACGTACAACTGTATTATTGTCACCCAAACTATTCCACCATACACGTCGCTTACTGTCTAGTGACCCCTACATCACACTACCTACTACCTGTCAGAGTTATGTACATTGGGACAGGCAGCACCTCCGTCCATTCTCCCGCTCCTTAGGTGCTGCCACTGCTGTCTGTCAGCTACACTGTAACAGGACCAGAGACGTCCTACAATACACCCTGTACCATGTGACCATAGGAGCCCTGCGTACCAGGCACCCACCCCCACACTTTTAAGCATGTGACTGGTGGAGTCCGCCCACATGGTTAACCATGTGACTAGAGAGCCCGTCCCACACTGTGTCCCATGTGACTATAGAGCCCGTCCCACACTGTGTCCCATGTGACTGCAGGAGCCCGCCCCACTCTGAGTACTATGTGACTGCAGGTCACATGACCTGAAACCGTCAGAACTAAGTAAAGTGTCCTGTGGGGTCAGGGGAAGTTATACCGGTGACAGCGGAGAGCCGGTCACTATGTATATCGCGGTAGGGAGCAGAGCCATGAGCTGGCTACAGAGGGTTTGTTATAGACCTGTCTCCTGGATATTTCATGCCCGACCTGTCCTCACTCATGTAAGATTTGGGTACAACTTGTCATGTGTCTGATGTGACATGTTTCATCTATAAAGTACAGTAGATCATACAGCTGTGTCATGAATGTATTATATAGTACGGTGGGTCATACAGCTGTGTTATGTATATAGCACAGTAGGTCATGCATGTAGTATATAGTATAGTGCAGTAGGTCATACAGCTGTGTCATGTATATAGTATAGTGCAGTAGGTCATGCAGCTGTGTCATGTATATAGTGCAGTAGGTCAGGCAGTGGTGCTATGTAATTATTAAGGTGCAGTAGGCCAGGAGCTGTGTGTCATGTATATAGTGCAGTAGGTCATGCATGTAGTATATAGTGTAGTGCAGTAGGTCATGCAGCTGTGTCATGTATATAGTGCAGTAGGTCATGCATGTAGTATATAGTGTAGTGCAGTAGGTCATGCAGCTGTGTCATGTATATAGTGCAGTAGGTCATGCATGTAGTATATAGTGTAGTGCAGTAGGTCATGCAGCTGTGTCATGTATATAGTGCAGTAGGTCATGCATGTAGTATATAGTGTAGTGCAGTAGGTCATGCAGCTGTGTCATGTATATAGTGCAGTAGGTCATGCATGTAGTATATAGTGTAGTGCAGTAGGTCATGCAGCTGTGTCATGTATATAGTGCAGTAGGTCATGCATGTAGTATATAGTGTAGTGCAGTAGGTCATGCAGCTGTGTCATGTATATAGTGCAGTAGGTCATGCATGTAGTATATAGTGTAGTGCAGTAGGTCATGCAGCTGTGTCATGTATATAGTGCAGTAGGTCATGCATGTAGTATATAGTGTAGTGCAGTAGGTCATGCAGCTGTGTCATGTATATAGTGCAGTAGGTCATGCATGTAGTATATAGTGTAGTGCAGTAGGTCATGCAGCTGTGTCATGTATATAGTGCAGTAGGTCAGGCAGCTGTGTCATGTATGTAGCAAATAATATACTTTGGGGTATTTAGTTTGAAATAAAATGTAATGGTTAAATCCCAGAACATGCCCCTCTGTATATGTCCTATTCTGTGTGTGAATCTCTGTATCGACCCTTCCCTGCTTATCAGTCTAAACAAACTACCTTATATAATAGAATATCCCTTTAAATATATATAATATATGAACATATTAGAAAAAATATATACATTTCTATTTTTACTTTTATATTCTACAAAGTGAGGGACAGTAAATGTATACGTATTTATATTTGTCATGACCTGGTTTTCATTCTTCCAGTTGAGAATGGCATCAGAGCAGTATTGAACACTTTCACTGTTCGGTCATTCCACATCCGATCACCCAAAAATAATGAAATGTCCACCACCCATCTCAGATTTTTACGAAAATAGTTTAGTTAAGAAGAGAGGATGTCAAAAAGACAAAGTTATTTTTCATTCATCTGCAAAGTGGTCCCAGCTATGTAACCCATTGGTTTTTGAGTAGATAGTGATATGGCAGTCAGTATTTAAAAGACTACCAAATTTGCACTTTGGAGGAGCAGCTGCCATGATTGACTATCTCTGTCTGTCTCCCTCTCACTGTCTCTGTCAGTTTCAGTTTGGAAGGGAATCACCTTCCCATCAGTTTCTGGTAAGTTTCAGTTTCTGTATTGGAGGGTTGCTCACTCTTTTAGTATAGTTTTTAAATTTAATGGTTTCTTGTGTAAATTATGTGTGTGTTACAACAGTAATTGAATGTCATCTTCATGATCTTCACTATAAAACAGAGTACCATGCTGATTTTTTTGTGGTGGTAATGTATAGCTTTGTTAAGCACCTAAAATAAATTGGGATTTTTTAGTGTTTATTTAACCTAGCGTTTTTAATTCTTTTCCAAAAGCTGGTATTTTCACTGTAACTCGAAACGGAAGTCAGATACAGTAATTTGGTTTGGATTTTTGGATTCGGGATGAAAAATTACCTTAGGAGGTCCCACTTCTGATTCCTTAATAAACACCTGTGATACTTCAAATAAACTGGAATAAATAAGTTGCGATTAATAAATAGTTTAATACATTGAAAATCAATATCTATTAAACTAAAGGTCAAACTGTTGAGCTATTTGGCAGAAATGGTCTTTTTGACATCCTCTCTTAACTAAATTATTTTCATAAAAATCTGAGATGGGTGGTGGACACCCCTGGTTGAACTGACATGAAATGACCCTGTTTTGAATAAACATTTTAAAAGCTTTATAAGTATGGTAAAAGGTGTATTATAATATTTATAGCAATACATTGTAAATAATTGTATGTATAATAATTGTATGTATAAATTATATTAACCATGCTCCCTTTTCCTCATAGGTTCCAGGTAAACTTACCCTGTTTGGAAGGAGTTTTGCTTTGTCTTTACTGGCCATTCAGTCATACAGATGGAAAAGTAAACATGCTCTCGTATATGCCAGCATTAAAGGTACTTTAATCTTTTCCTTTATGTTCTGTTTTAGGTATGAAAAAAATAATCTAAATACTATGCTATGGTTTCATGATGTTATGTTTTAGTTGTCTCAGGTAGGCTTGATTTTAAGCTAACTAATTGCTTATGTCCTGCCTGCTGATCTAAAATATACTTCATTCATACTGAGGTCTTCTGTGTATTCAGAAAGGTGATATAACATATTGATGTTATTTAAAATGTAGTAAATAATTGTATTCTGTATATGTTGCATTAGACTTTGTGATTGCACCTCCAGCTGATCCCTCCTGGATGCTTCTTGAAACATGCGATACATAAAATGTTTCACCAGCACATGGATAGCTGATATCTCATGATGGAACTTGAAGTTTCCCAACACCTATTGTGCCCCAGGTTACCTCTGATTGGTCTATGGCAGTGATTCCCAAACTGTGCGCCGCGGCTCCCAGGGGTACCGCGACGCTCTCACTGGGGTGCCTCGGAATGTTTCTATTTCCTATAGTATTCTATTGTATTTTTGTCTTAGGGGTGCCTTGAAAAAAAATATGGAGACCCTAAGGGTGCGAACTGAGAAAGTTTGGGAACCACTGGTCTATGGGGAATGTCAGCTCTTGTACATCCCTGACAAGAATGACGACGTTTGTTTATTGATCTGTTTGGATGGGAGGCAGGGTTTATTCAGCAAATACTAAACAATTACAGGCATGAATATTCTAGGAAATATAAGGAGAGTAGACTTTGTGCTTTAATATATTACAGCACCTCCTGTTTCATTTAAAATACATACCACATTATAATGCAGTTGGGTGTACAATGTTTTCTTCTTAATGTTTCATTTTACTGAATATCCATTTCAGTGAACGTTATTTAGTTTAGCCAGTAGAAGCATGATTGTAAAAAATAACTTAATAGGAATTAACTGGGAATTTTTATTTCAAAGTTGAAGATGTCAAGGAACAAGCTGATTATCTGCATGGGAGTGGAGAGACTGAAAAGTTATATGAATTTCTGATCAAGTTCAAAGACAGGTACAGTAAATCATTGTTTACACTTCAGCCCCAATTAATGGGATGTACAGATTTGTGTGCTCTAGTCTGGCATATGACACTAGTTTTACATACCCACCAGTTTACCATTTGTTGTGTGTAAATTATAGCTATGAATAAAGATTACATTTTCCATTCCAACTGTAATATACATAGGAATGCCAGTAGAGTGCTAATGAGACAAGTAATGATGTTTTACAATGAGAGTCATAATGGATTCTATGAGGGCCAGCACATCTGACCATTCATGAACTTCATTTTCAGTGAAGATGCTGAACTTCTCTGGCGACTGGCCCGGGCTTCTCGTGATCTAGCGCAACTCAGCAAAACTTCCAGCGATGACAAGAAGAGACTGATTTACGAAGCCCTAAATTACGCAAAGAAAGCGCTGGAGAAAAACGAGTCCTGTTCAGCAGCTAATAAGGTTCATCTGATAACGTGCTTATACTCTTGAATAAACTGTTAATATCAGAGTGTTGTAAATAGGGAACATAAAAGTATTTGTTTTCTGTATAGGTAAATATTCAGTGTTTTGGAAAATAAATCTGTTTAGATATTTTATTCTGTTTATATAAACATTAGGTGTATTTTGATTTTTAAACCAGTTTATATATGTTTTAGATAATAACCTTTATATAATTGAAGTTGATAATTCAAGTAACGTTCTGCCCTATGTAAAGATTTCTCTTTACTCCTGTGTAATGTTTGTAGATGTTCCTCTACATCCTGCAGGTCTACTCTGCGTTCCTACTACCTGTAGAGTGGGTAATGATTTTGTATCTGGCCTTGAAATGATAGACCGGTCATCTCTATAGGAGCAGCTGTCAGATCTTTTATTGATAACAGTGAAGTTATTTTAGAGCGCCATCAAAGCCCTACTCTTTATTGTGTATGAAAGATATAGCTGAATGAAATACTGGTTATACCTCTAATAGTCCTGCAAAGGGTACAGTAATATCGCTTAATTTTCTCATTTCTCCTGTATGTTTATGATGGTGGTGTTTCCTGTGTGTTATTTCAGTGGTATGCAATATGCCTCAGTGACGTGGGAGACTATGAGGGCATGAAAATGAAGATTAGCAATGCATACATCATACGAGACCACTTCCAGGTGCAGTAAACCAATGACTGAAGAATGTGAACATTTGAAAATTTAGCAAATATAAAGCATGTGGAGGATATACCTGGGGAGCGACGTACAATAAGAGAGAATTTAAAACATTAAGCATATATGTGACTTGCCAATTAAAATATACATTACACCAAACATTAATGCATCTAATACATGAAAATGCAGACTCAGTATTGTATTTTGTTGTCATTACAGAGAGCGATTCAGCTGAATCCAGAAGATGCTACCTCCATTCATCTCCTTGGCCTATGGTATGTAGAAATAGAGAAGGAAAAATTGTCCCTTCTGAATCTGTGTATTTTGATGGCATCTAGCACCTATCGTTAGAGAGAATGAACACTAAACTCCAGCTGCACTGCTTATGTTTCAATGGAATCATATAAGAATTCTTTTTACCAGATAAAAACATTTACTTGTAATCCTCAACTTTAGGTCTCAAATTATTTCTCCTAATAATGATAAAAAATAAATCTTGTTGCTTTTACACCATCACCTCTGAAAAACCTGGGTTTTAAGTCCACAAAAATGATCAATAGATATGTTTATCTATTCCAGGTGCTACATGTTTGCTGACCTGCCCTGGTACCAGGTTAAAATTGCAGCAGCACTTTTTGCTACTCCACCATCTTCAACATTTGAGGAGGTAGTATTACTTCTGTATACAAGAATTATTTATGTTATATCCATCTTTAAACGTTTTGCTTTTAATGATTAAAATCTCATATATATCTATTTCTCTCCGTCTATCTCCTATTTGACTGTCTGTCTGTCTAGCTAGTTTTGGGGAAAATTTCAGCAATGGAAAAATGCACTTCTTAACCTTCGTCTACCCTGTATAAAAACCTGTTGTACTGTAAATAATAAAAGAAGCCATCAGTCTCTCTCTCTCTCTCTCTCTCTTTCAGGCTTTAATGTACTTTGAAAATGCTGAAGAAGGTAATTAACAAAACACAATGATATTTAGTGATTAGCAATCTTGGTGCAGTTTTTAAAGAGCATAGTATAAAAAAGTGTGCACTGTGCCAGATATTACAGCAGATAAATGAATACTTGCCTCTGATTTATCCTACATTCTCGTTGTTTGACACTTCTATTACATGGAAATGTTAATGTGTGATTTAAATAATATATGAAGCAGTGAAGTGTCTGCATCACTGAATAACTAGTTATTTACTGCTAGTATGGTCTAAAAGACAAAATAAAATATCAAAATTTAATGTATAAAATTTAAATAATATAAACACAATGAGTAATACACAAATAGCCCGCTAATATAGATCTGTATGCCGGCCAGTCATAACAAAGATCATCAAAAAGTACCAAATTCATGGCTTTAAGCCCTGTCTTTTTATCTTACTACAGTCGATCCAAATTTCTACAGCAAAAATCTTCTTTACTTGGGGAAGAGTTACTTGAAACTGAAGAACAAGGAATTGGCCTTATTGTGGCTGCACAAAGCGAAGGACTATCCTGTGCGCTCAGAGGAGGAAAAGGAGGTAATTCAAATGTTAGAAACACCGTCCAGGGATATCCTGCTGCAGAGAGAGCTGAGGTTCTATTTCTCCTGTAATGTTATCACCACTGTGCATATTTAGCAGTTAGTGGGGCGTTTTCCCACCCACCCTATTTCCTAAGAAAACTGGTTTTCTGTCTAGAGAACTAAGCGTATACAATAGAAATGTTTTACAACATGTTGCAATACGTCAGGGAGGGATAAAATATTGGTTATAGTTTTCCAAAACAAAACATAATCTGAAGCTAAACACTGAACTGCACGATAAAATCAAGGTAGGTAATTCAATTTTTTTGCCATATCCAAAACTCTGCATAGAATTCAATTTTCAATGTAAGTATGGCCTTGCCCATATGTGATAGTGGGTCAGTGAGTGAAAACCACCTTCTGTGTGTTACCCATTCACTATGTATATTTACCAAGCGTAGAGGCCGAGGGAACTATAGAGCTAACCAGAAGGGGTTTGTGTTTATACTTTCTCTATTTCTACTTACTGCTCTAACCATTTTCTATATTAACTATAAAGCTGCTCTTTCTATGGATTTCTATGTATTTTTTTATAGGTTCACAGAGAGGCTTCTGAGATCCTGAAGTCACTGGGTGAAAAAGTCTGATTACAGAATATTAGATAATTCTACTTCCATGGCAACTAACTTGAAAAGTATAAATATAATTCTAATTTATTGTTTGTGTCTCTACTGATTCAATACTATAAAAATACAGTGTATTGTGTTTTTTTTTTCATACATCTTTAAAGTTATGTTTTATAAATCACAGCTCATTGATGGGGCGTGCAATAGTGCATATTATTAAAACTCTTCACACATTGGCAATAACACCTGTTATTTAGTGACATAAAACATCTGTTATACAAGTGTCCCAGTACCTACATAAAGCCATTGTCAGGAAACATTAAGATGGGTTTTCCATAGGTATTCTATGTGGTGTATGAAATTTTATATAAGGCTGTACCAGAATGCAAGAGCACACTATATACCATACCCTCCAACATGACTCATTCCATTAGGTACAAAAAACTCTGCTCCTGTGCTTCCAACTGCCAGTTACTATAGTAACCACCTTTGTTGAAGAGGCAAATTGTTTTTTAAATATCAGTTAATTCATTTATACCAGGTGAGTGACAGTTGGAAGCTTAGGAGCAGATTATATTGTACCTAATGGAATGGGTCATGTTGGAGGGTCTATATATACTGGTGTCAGTTGGTGCAAATTCACTGTGCTTTGGGTTGTCAAGGAATATAAAAGCTTTAACTCTGACGTTATTTAGCTCTCTGTAATTAGCAGTTGTGTAAAGTGGTTATCCACAAAGTAACAGCCACATAAGACACCTTCATTTCTCATCAAATATGGAGGGTCTGTGCAAGACTGAGGCTTGTGTCTCCCAGCTTCATACATCAAACATTCATCACACTGATACGATCATTCCACTTGTAGGCTTCTAGTACATTAAAATCTGTTACTTAATCTACTAGAATGCAAAAAAGTGGGCATTTTCCAATCCTTACTATAGGAAATCTCACAGTTTACATGTGTGTGGATCCTGATTCATTGATAAGAAACTGCTGCTATTTTTGTGCTTGTTTTTAAGAACGTTTAAACTGTGCATGGTACCTTTATTAACGCAGTCTATGTAGGATTTAAGAGCGTTGATCCCTTAAGACAGTGTTCCCCAACCTCAGTCCTCAGGGACCACTAACAGTGCATGTTTTCCAGGTGTCACTGCTGGAGCACAGGTGTGTTCATTACTAACTGTCACATTTTAAAAGCTCCACAGGTGCTGCTCATTATATCACTTGTGATTCTTTAAGGAAACCTAGAAAATATGGACTGTTAGGGGGTCCTGAGGACCGAGGTTGAGAAACACTGC
>WWET01001812.1:195412-221141 GCA_011038615.1 Limnodynastes dumerilii | reverse complement strand
GCAGATAGATCCAGGAGGATGAGCAGTGAGAAGTGGCCCTTAGATTTGGTGGAAAGGAGATCATTAGTGACCTTAGTCAGAGCAGTTTCGGTGGAGTGCAGAGGGCGGAAACCAGATTGGAGAGGGTCCAGGATGGAGTGGTCAGCAAGGTAGACAATTAGACGCTTGTAAACAAGCCGTTCAAGCAGCTTGGAGGCGAAGGGCAGAAGAGAGATAGGTCGGTAGTTGGAAGGTGAAGTGGGATCAAGGGTAGGGTTTTTAAGGATAGGGGGGACAAGAGCGTGTTTAAAGAGGGAGGGGAAGATGCCAGAGGAGAGGGATAAGTTGAATAGGTGAGCAAGATGAGAGCAGGTGGAGAGAGAGAGAGACCGGAGAAGATTAGAGGGGATGGGATCAAGTGGACATGTTGACGGAGGGGATGACAAAAGTAGTGAGTGGATTTCTTCGGGTGAGGTAGGGATGAAGGTAGACAATGGTGGGTGATTAGGGAGTAGAAGAGAGGGGGGGGATTGAGATGCAGCAGAGGTGATGGTAGAGGAGATGGAGCTCCTAATGGAGTCAATCTTGGAAGTAAAGAAGGTGGCAAAGTCATTGGCAGAAATGGAGAGAGGGAGAGGGGGAGGAGGGGGGGAGAGAAGAGAGTTGAAGGTGGCAAAGAGGCGGCGGGGGTTAGACGATTGGGAGAGGATGAGGGGCTTAAAGAAGGATTGCTTGGCGAGTGCAAGGGCAGAGCTAAAAGAGGAGAGTATGAACTTGAAGTGGAGAAAGTCTGCAAGGGAACGGGATTTTCTCCAGAGGCGCTCCGCGGTGCGGGAGCATTTCTTTAAGAACCGAGTTATAGGGGAGTGCCAGGGTTGAGGATTGTTGCGGCGAAGGGAGACTGAGGCAGGAGGGCAGGTAGCATCCCGGGCAGAGGAGAGGGCATTATTGTAGAGAGAGGTGGCTAGATTGGGGCAGGACATGGTGGAAATGGGTGTGAGGAGGGGATCAAGGGATGAGGTGAAAGCTGAAACATCAAGGGAAGAGAGATTTTTTCTGGAAACAATACGTTTGGGTGACCGGGAAGGAGAGGGGGAGGAAGAGAGGGAGAAGGAGATAAGATGATGATCAGAGAGGGGGAAGGGAGAGATGGAGAAGTCAGACAGGGAGCACGAGCGTGAGAATACGAGATCAAGGGCGTGGCCCAGGTTGTGGGTGGATGCTGTAGTCCATTGTGATAGGCCAAGGGAGGAGGAGAGGGAAAGAAGTTTAGTGGTGCTGGGGTCAGCGGGGTTGTCAACAGGGATGTTGAAGTCACCTAGGATAAGGGTGGGGAGGTCAGAAGACAAAAAGTGGGGGAGCCAGGCTCCAAAGTTATCAATGAATTTGGAGGTGGGACCGGGTGGGCGGTAGACAACAGCAACACGGAGATTGATGGGGTGGTAGATGCGAATGCAGTGGACCTCAAAGGAGGTGAAAGTGAGAGAGGGCTCAGGGAGTATGACACTGAATGTGCAAGAAGGGGAGAGGAGGATGCCCACACCACCACCAGGGCGTTCCCCAGGTCTAGGGGTGTGGGAGAATGAGAGACCGCCATAGGAGAGGGCAGCAGGGGAGGCAGTATCAGAGTTTGAGAGCCATGTTTCAGTGATGGCAAGAAGGTTGCAGGAGTTGGAGATGAAGAGGTCATGGATGGCAGGGAGCTTGTTGCAGACGGATCTGGCATTCCACAGAGCGCAGGAGAATGGGAGAGAGGGAGCAGGAGTGATGTGGATTAGATTGGAGGGGTTACAGGAGCGAGGAAAAGCACGAGGGAGGGTGGTGCGGCGTGGACGGGGGGTAAGGGTGGGTATGGGAAGGGAAGGTGACTCAGAGGGAGGATAGGGAGAGGGTATGGGATGAGTAGGATGGTTGGGGGGGTAGAAGGTGTGAGAAAGCATGGAGGGGGAGGCAGAGAGAGGGGCCATGATAGTATGAAGGAGGCAGAAAGTAGTGGCAAAGGTTTGGAGAATAGAGAGGTTTTAACAAGAAGTGAAACATGTAAGAAAAAGATAACTTTTGACTATTAAAAAACATATGATGACAGTGAGTTAGTGCTAGGATAATGGATGTTCAAAGTAGTGTCCAGAAGCAGCATAGAGATTGTATGTATGTATGTATGTATAGCGCTGTAGTGCTCAGCACCATGTAGGAGTGTATGTATGTATAGCGCTGTAGTGCTCAGCACCATGTAGGAGTGTATGTATGTATGTATAGCGCTGTGCTCAGCATTTATAAATGGTGTGCCAAATGCTGTTTTAAATTGTCAGCCTCTGACAGCTTGCTTACAGTGCAGGGGGAGCAGCTGCCACAGGCCCCCTCTCCTCTGGGCCACAGAGCAACTGCACCCCTTGCGTCCCCTATAGTTACGCTCATGCCCACAGTCATTGCATGTTGGTGATCCGCTAGCTGTTACTATTAAATTTGGATTCGGTCCGTTGTCATGAATCTGGGTGGGTGGGATGCATTGCCACTGCTTACCATGAATTTTTATGCACCTCTGAAGAAGACGCAATGTGGAAAAGTCTATAAAATTCAGAAGTCTGGAACTGGCCCAAACTAATCATAAATGTAGCTGACGGGTCTAAAAACACATAAGATTCAGAATCTTGACCTCACAATAATTCTGCTAATATTATAAGTAGGAGAATTTATGAACATGCTCACTGCTTAAATCTATAACGATAATCACCAGCTCACAGACGTACTTCAGAATTGAAATTAATTCTGCTAGAAGCATAATTATATAATACTGCACACTGTGAGTTTATTTTAAGCCTGTCCACATTGAATCAATCTATCCAATTAGGTTTATGTCTTCTATTGGATCCATAGTGACTTGAAAGATAACTGGTGCTACAAAGTAGAAAAGCATGAACAGCATCTAGTAAAAGCAATTAGCAAGACAAGCAGCTGAATAATATACACTGATCAGCCAAAACATAAGAACCGCTGACATGTGAATTATACTGATTACCTCATTTCATTGGCTACTGTCAAGGGATGGGGTATATGAGGCAGCAAGAAACAGTCCGTTCTTAATGATGATGTGTTGCAAATGCAATCAAAGTGCTACTGACAAGGGTCAAATTGTGATGGCTAGATGACTGGGTCAGGGCATATCCAAGATGGCAGGTCTTGTGGGGTGTTCCTGGTAAGCAGTTGTTAATACCTACCAAAAGTGGTGCAAAGGACACTCAGTGACAGTATAATGGGTGCACAAGGCTTGTTTTAAGGTTAGCCCTCTGGTCTGATCCCACAGAAGTGATAATTTAGCACAAACTACTGAAAAAGATTTTCCACCGCCAAAAACCTACAGTGGACAATGGGCAATGGAAAAAGGTTGTCTGGTCTGATGAATAGCTAGCTATGAAACCACTGGCCTGCACTGAGAATTTAAATCATGACTTATCTGAGGGTTTGTAAATGCCATCTATGTGTACATCTAAGAGAAAAAACTAATGAACTCATGTTTGGATTGGAAACAGCAGTACCTGAGATAGAATGACCACATGGGACCAAATTCCAACTCCACGAAAAGTATAGAGCCCTGTGCGCCATATGCCTGCCAGCAGGATGAAGAGGTAGGTATCTAAACTCTACAGAAGCAGGTGGGCACTAGACACCACTGACTGATTTTATATGTTTTCTTTCATTTGGGTGGCAATGAGTTTCTAGAGATAGGTAATAGGATCACACAAAAGCCTGGTTAATACACAAAGCTAAAAATATGTTTTGGAGGGAAAAGTTGGGAGTTGAGGAGTGGGACAGGGACTTTTAAAAATGTGATTTGAGAATATGGAATTTTTCACTTCTTGGGGTTTCTTGAGTAAGAGAAATGTGCCATATTCTTGCTAGTCTTGAAACAGAAAGTACCCTTTACGTAAGTGACTTCTTTCTGCATTTTCACCCTTTTATTTTATAAGAAACTGTTTACATCTTGTATGTCATTTTATTATTTTTGTATATAAAATTGGCCACACACTAGAGAGATTACTGCTCCCAACATGTGGTGGCCGATATTTGGGACGATTTTCCCCCTAGGGTAAGGTCCCGATATCAGCGCCACACACAGCAGCATCTGGGAGCGATCATCTCTGAAGGAGACCCTGCAGCTAGCCTATTTTCTAGCCTATTGGCTGGCTGCAGTCCAACTCTGATTGGTTGGGTATCCTGTCAATCTTGAAAGCAGTCCCATGCAGACAGCCTACTGGTTGCCTGAACAAAAAATGTATGAATGGAAAAAAAGAGTGTGAGAGGTTCTGCAGCGCTGTGCAGAAAGTCTTATACTGAGAGGCTGCACAGCGATGTGTCCTCTCTGTGCAGAACCTCTGCAGCTTTCTAAAGGAATGGTTGACAGCAGTGTGTGGCACCTCCACCTCCTGGCTGGAGGATCCCTGTCTGTCTCAGGCAGCGAAGGTACAAGGTCTGATAATCGGACTTGCCCACACACTACAAGATATTGTCCCCTTGGGGCGATAATCAATTGGGAATTCCCTTTAATCAGATTATCATTCTAGAGCCTATCTGGGAAGATAACCTGAGGATTTACAAATTTATCTGTACCATAACTGTAGTATTAGGCTAATAATCGCTCGTGTGTGGCCAGCTTAAGCATTGTGATTTCTTTTCATGTTAAATATCAATTAATAAGTTTACATCTCTGTACAAATTAATGTGTCAGATCAGCTTAGTTCTTAAACTCTACATGGTGGTAAGAAAAGATCATTTTGAGTTTATGATAATTTGGATAAAACTAAATTATGTTACATTTGTTAGAAGGAGAAACGAGGCCTCAGATTGCATACTGTGTACTGAGTGCCATAGTTCTTGGTGTTGGCAGATTACTGAGTTTTTTGTGGTTTGTTAGGTAAACAAGGAATTAGTCATTGTAGAACAGACCAGAGGACAGAAAAACTGGAAAAGGAAAAGTGGAGATGTTGCCCATAGCAACCAATCATATTCTAGCTGACATTTTCTAGTATAAATAGGAAAGTGAGAGCTAGAATCTGATCGTTTCTATGAACAACATCTCCACTTTTCCTTTCCGCAGTTTAGTAAATCTATCCCCAGGTGACTGATTTTGTATTAAGTCCTTGTCCCACATACATCACACAGCGTCAAGTGAGGTTGGGCTCATGATAAATAGTTTAATATATATTTGTGGTTTGTGTCACAGATCTAATTCAGGGTTTAGGAGCAAAGCCATTTCCTGACATGATAAAGGAAACTAATATCTCTACAAGTAGGCTATGCCTATTGCGCAAATCTCTTAGAATATGTCTGTTCACCACTGGAACAATTACCACAAATATATGGCTGCAGATGTACAGCTTTATTGGAATGTTGACCTTTGCACAGAAATGCTCTGCAAGTAAGAATAGATGGAGTTGCCCATAGCAACTAACCTGATTTTCTTGCATTTCCAGTAGTGGTGAGCAGCAGATGACATCACCTGTGGTCATTAGATGGATTTTACTTGTCATATAGCAAGGTAATAGGTTTAAATGTATGTCCTTCAATGTAAATTATAAAACTGCGCTTCCCCTAATACAGCCGCTGAACCCTTCCACCAGGAGATCACTCCCCAATCTCCAAATACTTGGTGTACCCCTTACACAAAAGGAGGTACCTCAAAATAACTCCAAAATTATACAGGTTTAAATGTATGCACTGCAGCCTTCATGTGACCTGTACAGTACAATGCAGGGTGGTTACATAGCATCAATGCGGAGGAGGAAGGAATGCAGTGTGCTTTGTACTTTATCTCTCTTATTGCTGCATATTCCAACAGTGAAAGTCAGTAGAAGAGGTGTGACAAAGCAAGAGTTTGTAGGGAGCTTAGCAAGGTATTTGGGGGTCTGCAAGCTGCATGTGGCCAGATTTGAGATGCATGCAATGTCTATGTGTGTGCATGTGGATGAGGTGTGATAGGTGTGTGGGGTATGTGCTTTTTATTCTTAATGATAGATAATTCATATCATTTCAAAGCTGTTCATATCACGTTGTCTATTGTTGTTGGTTACAGAACTTATTTTTCTCAAACCCCCACAAAAGTCTTATTACAAAGTATATAAAAATTCCTCATACAGATAGGTACTATACTGGCACTTTTTTAGGTAGTCTAAGAAGAATGTTATTAACATACACTTCACTTTCAGTTGACTGCATATGCTGGCAGCAATGTCCATTCTCTGACTGCTGAAGTATGTGTACAGTGCTGAGAGCCAGGCCTCCTGTCTGTGGATTAGAGTATACCGTAGTCAGTAGGAAATCCTGTCAGCAGTGTGGGGAACCTGGGAGGGGTCACTGGGAAGGAGGGAGGGACAGATTTAGCTCAGCTCACACACACTCACACAACACAGCCAGTGCTCAGAGCCCGGTGGCAGAGGTGGGTGACTCTTTATATATGGGGTCTGCTGGCTGGCATGCAGGGTGTGTCAGGGGGTCTGGCAGTGATGTGCGCTGTGGAAGTGGCAGAGGGTTGCAGTATGGCTGTGTGCAGGAGATGGGCCACACCCGTGACTACCTTGAAGTGTTTTGCTGGTGGTGAAGTGCAGCTGGTATAGTATTCACATGCATGTTGGCATAGTCCAGTCACACAGGCTCTGATGTGACTTTACTTGTGCCATCTATATTATTGTATTGAAGGGAAAGGTGTATGATGCTGGATAATTGTTAACCTGGGTATGTTTTTGTGCCATTAACTTTATTCAAGTGGCTAATGTATATTTATATGGCCTAGAACTGATAATAACATGTGCTTGTATGTAAAAAAAAAATCAGTGTTTATGCAGCTTTATCTAATCTGTTGTGTAAGAACAGCGTTTGTTGTATTATGTTGAATGGTTATTCTATACTGCTTAATCTGCAGTGAACCGACCCCTTATACAATGCACAGATCAGAGTTTATCAGTCAGTCAGTGTTCATTCATTGTCAAAGATGGGCAAGAGTAGGGACATCCCAAATCTGACACACAAGACGGTCTTGGGACAGGGGCAAGTCTATTAACAAATTGATATACACATTATTTCCTATTACTATGATTATTTATCACAAGATTATTTAATGGAGTGGAAAATTGTCACTTTATTGTGTGTAGTTAGCCGTTATCTTCATATGGTGTAATTTTATTGCATATAAGGGATGTGTTTTGTAATATGGTGAAATATCACCTGGGTGTGAGGGTGTATTATTATTCACTTTTTCCATGGTGTGACTGAAACATTATTTGAGTCGGACGACACATATTATAGAACGTAAGTCGGTAACATTTTTTTATGTTTTATGAAGGAAACACAGTTTGGGTAGATATAACAGTAGAATGAATTTTAAAAATTATTAATAATAATAATAATAATAATAAAGAGCTTAAATCAGACTTTAGTAAGTACTAATAAGTGGCTGGAAGATAAAACAGTAGAATGAACTTTTGAAATTATTATTATTATTATTAATAATAATAATAATAATAAAAAGCTTAAATCAGACTTTAGTAACTAATAAGTGGCTGGAAGCAAAAAAAAAAATTGTTCAAAACACAAAGGACCGGATCCTGTCCCTCATACCACAATTACGATATAAGAAGACCAGCCCACAATGCGTATAATGTACTTACGTAAAGAACTGCGGGACCTACAGAATCAAATTTCCGTACAGGCCTTCTTATTTAAATCATACAGTAAGGGCTGAGTATAGTCCTTACGTATGATGATCTTGTCCACATGTTAAAACTTACATGCGGACAAGGTAAGTCTGGATCCAGCTCATAGAATTTACATAGCATCACTGTTATGTATTTAATAACATTTACAATATTTGCAGGGTAAATTAAGATAAATAATATTGGACCAGATTCAGATTTAACGTCAGGCATGCGCCCTCCAGATGCTACGCTAGTGCAGCAACAAGGAACAATCGAGGAAACGGGCTGTGCTTTCCTTCCGCGGGGGGGGGGAGCATGTAAAGTGTACAGTGTTGGAGGTGGGCTCCACACTGTAGCAGATCAGCGGTCGTACGGACCGCTGATCCGCACGCCGCCATTAAGGCAGGCTTATGGTAGCGTAATTACAGGCACCCGCATGCACGGCGGAAAGCGTGCAGAAGTCTGAATACGGTCCATAATTATTGCTTTATTTAGTACCACAAATTGTCAATAACACTTTACAGAGAACATTAGCATTTATATCAGTCCCTGTCCCTATTGGATCTCCATATTAAGGTTGCTAACATAGGGCCTGATTCAGAGGCTGAAAATAAGAACTTAAAGTTACACCTGGGCAAAACCATGTTGATTTCAGGGGGAGTCAAGTTAATTTTATTCTATGCATGCAGGGAGAATGCTTTGCTTTTACTTATTGCACACAGATACCTGATCAGCTTCACTTTTAAACTGCTAATTAGACGAGCTGGGAAACATTACCTTTTAACTATAATACTATTGCAAAAAATGAAATTTGACTCCCCTGAAATCAACATGGTTTAGCCCAGGTGTAACTTTAAGTTCTTATTTTCAATCTCTGAATCAGGGCCATAGACACTCACACACAGACTACGGTAATTTTATAAAGTGAGCAGCCAATTAACCTACCAGTATATATGTTTGTTTTGGAGTTTGGGAGGAAACCCACACAGACATGGGGGAGAACATACAAACTCCACACGGGTATCAAACTCATGACTTTAGCGCTGTGAGGCACACTCACTGAGCCACCACGTTTTAAAAAAAATAAAAAAACAAACACGAGACAGATGCTAAAGGTCTGCGGCAATGTAATTTGTTAGAGCTTAAAACTCCCGACTGTTACAGCAGGCCTAAGGGTTTTCTCACCGGGGGCCCGGAGTCTATGTCAACACCAGGTTTTCACTAGAGCCTCTGATGGTGAGGATAGTCTGGGCTGCTGGGCTGACAGGTCGTGCCCCCGGCAATAGTTCCCTTTGGGGTACTGCAGCGTGGTTAGTGCTATTCAGGAACCCAGGTGCACACAATAACCTGGCATACAAGAAACGGATAGTAACAACACAGATACTCTACGCTAAAGCTAGTTCCCTTTGGGGTACTGCAGCATGGTTAATGCTATTCAGGAACCCAGGTGCACACAATAACCTTGCATACAAGAAACCGATAGTAACAACACAGATACTCTCAAGGACGATTAAGGTTTCTTTAATCAAAGAATAAGAACCCTCATATACAGTAATAAAAGCAATAGGCATACACTATACCCGCATAACATGTGCACCAAATAATAACCCACAACAGGGTCTAGGAGAGATGTAGGCACTGGAGGATAGCAGGCTGTGCTCCTAATACTGTGGGGAAACTGCACACAGACAGTACCACAAGTCCCAGATGTAAAGGGGAACTACTAACAGACAGATGGAGATGTCTGAATACACTGCAGGTGGTAAACAGTGGAGCTATGCTCTAAACACACTGAAGATGGCACACACACACGGTGGAGCTATGCTCTATACACACTGGAGATGACTCACACTCAGTGGAATAATGCTCTAAACACTCCGGAGGTTACACACAGCGGAATGCACACTTAGTAAACACACTGGCGGCTAATACACTCGAGCAAGATGACACAACTGCAAGGTAACACAGGAGACCTAAGACGGAACTCCAACACTGCTAGTTGACCAAAGCAGGTACACACAAGACTTACTACACAGCAAAATGATAACTGCAGGTAGTAAGAATCATAACACTGCAAGATGGTAACGCTCACAACACGTGGCAGATCACACACACACGCCCGACAGGACGGAGCAAGGAGATGGTATTCACTCGCAAACAATAAATACGACCGGAGCCTGCCCAAGGCTGAGGCCGCCAGCGGGAGTAGCAAACTACTCTCGCCACGCACCTCACCATACAGGGGGTCGACAACAAGACAGAGGGTAAACGGGAAGCAAGGGGGTACACACCAGGAAAGCAGGGTATCAGGATAATGCAAAAAGCAACGAAGCACTCAGACAGCCAGCTAGCACGATCAGGAACCAGACGCTATAACCGACAACTGTGGAAGTGAGCAGGGAGTATTAAAGGAGGGATCCAAATCACCAAACAACCCTGACACACCTCCACAGGTGATTACCTGACAGCTGGGGAAATGGGAGCACATTGAAACTACAGCCTGCTAGATGCTGCCAGTGCAACTACTACAGAGTGTAACACCGACTGGCAGAAAGTTTATTTGAAGATATGTTATTGTTTTTTTCTTTTTAGTTAGTAAAATACTTTGATTCTTGTGAATTTGTATAGGTTTCTTCTGACAGTCCATCCTTGTGAGATAATTGTCTGACTTTTTAGGTATGTTTTTTGATGCAGACAATGTACCTTTTTAGCTGTCCTTCTTGTACAGAATATAATGTAAGACCGGATCTACAGATCATAACGATAGCCCACTTCAGCATGCAAAGTTTTACTAACGTTACTACCATTGTATGGAACTTAGTTCTGTACAATGGAATTTAAGTACCAATGTGCTGTGCTTTCCCTCTGCACGCCAAGGTGGGCGGGGGGGAAGCATTTATATTTTACATTGTGGGAGGGACATCTCACTCAGGTGAAGGTGGATCGCTGATCCGTTCATGTGACTTAAGGCTGCCTTATTGCAGGGTAAGTCACACATTTACGCAGCAGAGCGGGGAGTGGTGGAGAGTTCACTCCCTTCTCTTGGGTGGAATTAAATACCCCCACACATACGGAAATCATGCAGGGGCATGGATCTGATAGTTATGCCCTTCTGGAGATATGGTTCCTGACATAACACATTGGCAGAGGGGTAGATCCAAACCTAAGAACGACAGCGAATTTACACATGCTGCATGCGCACGGCAGATGTTACATAACGTAACTCGGATCGTGCGTAACTTGCTTGTAACTCCATACGAAGGGGCGTGTCATCCCTACGCAAGCAGAAAATACGCATTGTAGGCAGAGGGAGGCCCTTAAATTGTACAGTATAGGCTGGGTTAGGCAGTTACGTACGATAAGGCGATACGTACGACCGCAAATACCCAAGGAAAAGTTAAAGCAGCGTGTGGAACTCTTAAATCAGCTAAATTGCATGCGTTTGAGGGGAATGTCCGGGGGAGTGCATTATACTTACTAGTGCATAACTACATTACATGATCGTACTTAAGTCTTAATCTGGCCCAGAGGCCTTACACATCTTTACAGTAACATCTGCTATGCTTTCTGCTGATATATTTATTTATAGTTTGTTTAAATAAATGTCATGAATGTGATTGTGGCTAATCTTATTTTACTTTCAGTGTCCGATATAAGTTCCTATAGTGTCCAGTTTAGTTCCTACTTTGTAGGCCTTCCACCTGCTCACGCCTTTCACGGCGTGTGTGAAAACAGATAATTAAGGTGTAGGAGCGCCGAAGCATGTGATGCCTCAGGACAGGCTTGTTAGCAACACGTTCAGTCATGTGACCTGCTCTAAACCTGATGAACTCACGCTACAATACACACACACACAGACACACACCTCCAATTATTTTCATACAAACTGTGTATGGATTGTGTCATCTCTTACCAAAAGTCATTTTATAGGTGCATTTGATAACTGTTGTCTGCCATTTGTCCAGTCCTGGAGCCAGATTTACTAAGGTGCGGGTTTGGAAAAGTGGAGATGTTGCCCATAGCAACCAATCAAATTCCAGATCTCATTTAACTATTACATACTAGAGAATGTCAGCTAGAATATGATTGGTTGCTATGGGCAACATCTCCACTTTTCCAAACTGCAGCTTAGTAAATCTGACCCCTGAATAGTGACCTGCTTATTGAAGCCACTATAATGGGTGCTCTTTTCGCCTGTTATCCAGTGTTCCTGCACAATGACATACTTGATGCATCTTGCATTTCTGCCCACCCATCAATGCCTGTTTTTACATATAAATGCCCCACCTTTGGTTTGCTCTCCTTTCTGACAAATGTAGCTGATATGAATAAAACACAGCTTATTATTGTAGAGGATGGTTTCATTTGATAATAAACTTTTGTTCTCCGTTATTTCTGGCACAGTGAATCTCTGTAGATAAAGCTAATTGTATCCCAAATAAAAGAATATCTCTGACAAAGCAGCACCTGGATCCGCTTAAGTCTTTTTTCATCAGTGTTGCTTCAATAAAACCCCAGCATAGAAATCTGTAACAAGGGTGTAATGGAGTTTAAGGGGAGGCTGTCAGATATCTATTAGGTTAAAGTTATTTATTTTATGGTGCAGATGCTTAAAGATAAAGTAAAATTAAATATTAAGCTCTTTAAGAGATGACTTATTGCCTGTAAGTCACTTATTTCAAGCTGCTATATAAGTGGAACTGTTTGCCATGGGTTTTATGCAGGTCTTCATGCAACAGAATATCTCCAAAAGTGAAGTCAGCAGCAAGCTGGTTCCTGGGATTATACAGGCACGGTGCTACCACTAGGCAGATTTAGGCCTGTATGTCTCTAACAACGCGCCATCCCAAGCGTAAGCTATAAATTGGCTATGTGTGCATTGTTTACTTGCCATGTCACCCACGCCGCCTGCTGTCTGGCCTGTTTCAGTGACGCCTTTCCTTGTGCCAACCGATCTTTTGAGTACCTACTATGGAAATCCCATTCTATATAGTGCAAATTTTATTTTTGATGGAAACCCCATTCTATCTAGTGTAAATTTCATTTTTGATGGGGGGGTTTGAACCCCCTTTTCGATGGGGGGGGGGGGTTTGAACCCCCAAACCCCCTCCTTAGTTACGCCCATGGGTCTGACATGCTTACATTTTTGTCATTTATTGCATGCAGTGTTGTGTCCATTCTTAGTGCATGAGCCAAATTGGATATCATTAAGTATTGCAAAGTAATATATTGGTTAGTTTGTGACTACTATTTGCAGTTCTTCTTTTTCTTTTTTTTTTCAGTTTTCTGGATATTAGCATATAAAATAAGAGACTACTGTATGGTGTTGTTAATTATAGGGACTGATTGTTGGTGATGGAATGAAATAGAAAAGATAACTCTGTCGAAGAATGAGTCTGTTGGGTGTGGTGTTCATTACATGTATAAATTAATAAAGCCATACTTCTGTTTAATAAGCCATAGAGGGAAAACCTGTGATGTAAATTGTCTAAGATTGAACTCAACATAGTCCATTCATTGGAGAGAATCCTGGGCTGTATGCTGCATTGTGCGGCTCTAGTATCTTTTGGGCCTGATCCAGAGCTACGGCCGCCGTCGCTAGTACACGTAGTTCTGGATCTACCCCATTGTGGCTGAATTAGTGTAGCAGTTATTTTGAATATAGTTATAATGGGCCGTATTCAGAGAACCATTTTCACAGGGAGTTGCGTGCGTATTTTTAGGATCGGATCAAGTGCGCATGTGTAGTAACTTTATTTACATAAGCTACGTTGTATATACGTTCGTAAGTGCTCTAAGCACGGGCATGTGAATCGCATTTGGGTACATATATGCAGATGGGCAGCATAAAAATCTGTACTTGTAAATTTACATACAAGTGGGTGGGGGGGGCGTTTAAATGAACGAATGGAGGCTCAATTTAAAGAATCACACGGACGGAGCACATAGACGCTCACAAGTACACACGGAAAGAACATAGTCCTTGCTCCGGCCGGCCGTATAATTGCGTACATAATAAAACGGTTCTCTGAATACGGCCTAATTTGCTAAATTTTTCTCTGCTACATGCCATTGTTGTTATGAATCTCTATGGTATTTTCGCTTGATTAATGTTGATGAAATACTGTATTCCTACTTGGAACTGACTAATAAATATGTGAGTATTTGTAGCACTTTATAATGTGTATATGTGCTTTGTTGTAATTTGGTTACTTGAAAAGTTGAGACTGAGTGCACCACAACAAACAGTCACTGGGACTCTGTCTATGGGGTTCACTGGTTTGTTTGTTTTATTTACTTATCTGTGTGGAGTTCCCTCCCCCACACTCCAAAAACATACTGGCAGATTAATTCTCTGCTGAGTAAAAATAACCCCAGTGTGTGTGTATGCAGCTCCAATAGGGCCAGGGACTGATGTAAATGTCTAATGTTCTCTGTAAATTGCTGGAGACAATTTGTGGAGCTATATAAATAAGCTTTAATTATAATAACATTCGACAATAGGTGCATTGCAGTCCAACATTGGCACTAAGATTATTTGAGAATAAACCAGTTATATACGGGCACACTATGAAAGCTGGACGTCCATTTTAAAAAGATGCAAATTCAGAGTCTCATTTGTGTATGTTTTGAGTTTGTCGACTTGTAACAGTAAAAAAAATGGCCCACTGCCCCTGCCCCTCGAAGCGTTTTCTGCACAGCAAGGCTACAGGGCTGTAGAGAATTCACTAGGATTTTCTGAATTTAGGATTTCTATGTTGCTGTAGCGCATTTCACTATTTCTACGGTTTGGATAAAGTTTTTGTTGTTGATTTTAAGTCTTATGTTGGTTGACAGTTATTTTTGTGTGCAGGATTTCTGTTACAGTGCAGTGCAGGAATTACCATTTGAAAATATTGTATTTAAACTAGTTTAGAGATATTCCGTGTGTGTGTGTGTGTGTGTGTGTGTGTGTGTGTGTGTACACATATATTGCCTTTATTTGCTTACTTGCTCTACAAGCTAGTAAATGATTTTTAGAAAAAGCACCTATTACTTCCCAAAGAAATCCTAATCAGCACAAACATGTGAGGAAGTGAATTATTGGATAAGTTTTATGGACACAGAGAGATTATACTGTATATTGTGTTTGATTTAGAATAATTTTATGCTTGTAAATGCATGTAATACACAGAGCCTCCAGCTTTATCATTTTTGGCGTTTTTTAATGGTTTGTACCTACAAAAATAGCGTGACTAATGTGTACCAGGAAAAAGCTACTTCCCTCGCACTTACCTCACTCCTCCAGCAGGTGTTCTCTGTAGCAGTGCTGGTGGGACAGACTTCTGCAGTGCTTCTATAGGGACAGGCGGCTCTTCTGTTGGTTGTCTTCCCAGACACTGTTGTGCTGACTTTAGTGCCAATGCTCTAAGAAGGACGGATACATATGATAATGTGTAAAATGAGGGTAGGGAAGGTCACACCGCCTCTAGTCAGGGCATGCAGCACAGGTATTGCCCAAGAGTGCACATTCTCTATACCTCACCCAGGGCCGCTGCCACATAGGCAATGGGGCACCGCGAACTTGCATTAACGGCAGCCGATGTACAGGAAGCCTTTCCCTGTGTGTTGGCCCGCTAATGTACAGCTGGAAGCAGCAGGCACAGGCGGTATGCTACTGCCGATATGTGCTGCTTAGAATGAAGGTAAGTATCGTGGGCCCTATCAGTTCCGGGCCCGGGCCAGTAGTCCAGGCTGTCCCTTCACAATGGCGCCCCTGACCTCACCACATCACGCAGTCACCCATTAAGGTTAGAGGAGAGGAAGTTTCACATCCAGCAAAGGAAAGGGTTCTTTACAGTAAGGGCAGTCAGGATGTGGAATCACTGCCAGGGAAGGTTGTGATGGCACTTGAGATGTTTAAGGAAGAGTTAGACAAGTTTTTAGCCGAAAAGGGCTTCCAGGGTTACTAGGACCATTAATTAAAATGACAGTAGACAGTAGTGGAACCAGGGAAAAATAGGACAGTCATCTTTGGTCAGGAGGGCTTTTTCCAGATTGAAACAGATTGGAGGTTGCTTCATCTGGATCAATTTCATTTATACGATAGAGATCGCAGGAGATACATAATGGATTATACATGCTGGACTGGTGTCTATTTTTTTTCAACCTCATCAACTCTATCACGTCCGTGTGTGGACCCCGCTGTTATGATGGTAATAGATTTGGCAGAGATACAGCAGATACCACTATGTCAGATGTATTATTGCTGATTTTTTTAATACAAGTATAAGAAAAAAATTGATTTCTTTATCTTGTCCCTTTCTTGTTCCCACCCAGCTCAAGCCTCCATTCTCCCTGCACCCTCTCCCCCAGAAGACCACCAATCATGTAAACCTGTCAGCTCTTAAGGTTAAATGTTGGAATTCACAACATCACACTCCCCTACTACAGCCATAATATTACAGTGGATATCAGCTATTAGATAATGAATATTTTTGTTTTAATTTGTTATGTAAAACATTTTGTTTCTGTTCCCTTCTCATTAGAGTCGGCAATGGCTGCACAATGTGTGACCAAAGTGGAGCTAAGTATTTCCGGTGACAATCTCCTGGATAAAGATGTCGGCTCCAAATCTGATCCTTTGTGTGTTCTGCTGATTAACACCAGTGGCCAGCAATGGTGTGAGGTACTTACAGGATTCCCTTGTACAAATGCCTGGGCATTACTGACCGTAGCGAAACTAAAGTGCTATATGGCAGCAGAGACGTAACATGTCTTCATTGCTTCTGACAGGTCGATCGCACAGAAAGAATAAAGAATTGCTTAAACCCAAAGTTCTGCAAGAAGTTCCTGGTGGATTACTATTTTGAAGTGGTTCAGAAACTGAAATTCGGGATTTATGATATTGACAATAAAAGCTACGATCTGGGCGATGATGATTTCTTGGGAGAGTTTGAATGTACATTGGGACAAGTAAGTATTGATCAAGTGCAGACTGACGAGGATACCCGTCATTTATTTTTTACGTAATGTAATAACACATGTAGCATTTCTTTTCATTCTTTGCGGTCTATTTACAAACTTCATTTTTATGCAATAATGCCCATTTTCATGTGAAAATGGGCATTATCGTATGAAAATGAAGTTTTTCATATTTACGTACAATGGATCGCTATGGAAAACAGCCGTTTCCATGGCAATTTATGTAAATATTGGGGTTCGTAATATTTACAAAGCATGGGAGCAGAGTTTTACACTACGCTCCCTGCGTAAAACTAATTAGTGTTTTTATCCCAGTAATCTCCCCATATTCCCCCTTTTTCCTCCCCCTAATAGCTGTTATTAGGGAGAGGAAAAGGGGGGCATGTATGGGGAGACCGCTGGGATATACCTATATGTGTAAATGTAAAAAAAACTATTTTTTAAATTATATTTTAAGTTTAAAAATTAATAAATACATACAAAAAAATGAAACCCTGTAAAAAAATAAACAAAACAGCAAAACTTACCTGTCCAGGAGACGCGTCCGACTCTGAATATCAGATATCAGAGTTCCAATATGAAGTGTTTTTCATACGGGACTCTGAAAGTCCCGCAATGGAGTCTCTGCACATGCACAGGTATACGAAGTATGAATGAAGTGTCCTGCGATACGCACCGAGATCATCGCGGGACCTCGCAGGAGGGGTACGTATTTGTAAATTTTATGACCGAAGCTGTCAGGCACGCTGCGAGCTTGGATCAGCTTTGTTCATTAAAAAACGAAATCATACATAAATAGAGCCCTTTATCATATGATGCTTGTAATGTGGGGTGCCCAACCAGTCCATATATTATGTTATATAGTTATCTCAGACATTCTAGTGTTACCTTTGCAGGCTCAATAAGGCCCCCTCAGGCTGCCCACATTTTGCCTGTTTCTTTTTCTTTTTTTTCTTCAGACACGATGGCAGCAGCTGCAAATCAGAGATCTCTTTTTATGTGCAATGCTATTTAATATAGATTGAAGGGAGGCAAGACAGGTGAGCGGGAGAGAGGATGAGGGTTTTATTAGCTTCATTGGTGAGGAAGGGACGGATGCGTGCAATGTTGCGCAGGTGGAAACGACAAAAATGAGAGAGGGCACGGATGTGTAGTATAAAGGAAAGTGAGGAGTCCAGGGTGACACCTAGGCAGCGAACTTGAGGGGATGAGGAAGCAGAGGTATCACCAATTCTTATTTTAATGGAGGGGGGAGAGGAAATCCAGCGAGGAGGTGTAGAGGGAGAAGAAGAGTGGGCCAAGGACAGAGCCATAGGGGACACCAACAGGGAGTGGAGAGGGGGACACCAACAGGGAGCGTAGTTGGGGGGGGGGGTGAGCTAGGGGTGGAAACAGAGAAGGTGCGGTCAGAGAGATCGGTGTCAGTGAGACCAAAAGAGTGGAGGGTTTGAAGCAGAAGAGGATGGTCAATGGTGTCAAACACAGCTTACAGATAAAAAAGGATGAGGATGGAGTAGTGGCCTCGGATTTGGCAGATAACAGATCATTGGTCACTTAGGTAAGGGCAGTCTCAGTGGAATGGAGGGGAAGAAAACCAGATTGGAGGGGGTCCAGGAGAGAGTTGTCAGTGAGGTAGCTGATAAGACGTCGGTAGACTAAGCGCTCAAGGAGTTTGGAGGAGAAGGGATATAGGTCGGTAGCTGGAGGGGGATGTAGGGTCCAGATTAGGATTTTTGAGAATGGGAGAGACGAGGGCATGCTTTAAAGAGGTAGGGGAGATGCCAGATGAGAGGTTGAAAAGGTGGGTTAGATGGGAGCATAGCAGGCAGTGGGAGAGAGGTGTTTGAGAAGGTGTGAGGGAATAGGGTCCGCAGGGCAGGTTGGGGGTGGTGAGGATATTATTAGGGAGTGATAACTCGTTCTTTTACACTATACAGACACGTAATTCAGCAGGCTTCTTCACAGCCCATATGCACTACAAAGGTCTCTGGGTCCTTTGGGATTCTGCCTTGATACCTTTGCAGATTTCACCATCCACTCTGTTTCTTGTTATCTAGCTCAAGAAGAAAGAAAACATTGAGTGGAAATACTTCATAGGATAAAAACAGTGATGGTTCTTTTAAAGGAAAGTCAGGGTTTAAGAGAAACATCTATTCCACATATCTCAGCCTCTTTCTCTATATCATATGATCCCTGCCTCCTAGTTTGTATTTGGAGATTACTTCCATTATGTCAATGTTTAAATATTGTGACTGTACCAATGACTTAACTTATTTTTCTGTTCTTGTCTTTTATTTTGCTTTTAAGATTGTTTCCAGTAAGAAGCTGACCAAACCTCTGGTGTTAAAAAATGGCAGGCCTGCTGGAAAGGGCACGATTACAGTAGGTTATGATGTATTCAGTCTTGATGTATTTGTTTCTGTCAGCCATTTTGTTTTCAGTATTTTTTTGGTGATAATCAGCACAGGAGTCATTGTACAGATAATCTAACAAAAGGATAAGAGGTATTTGATTGGCACTTCAAGGTTTAAAATTTGCATGTGTTCATTCTTATGCTGTATAAACATTAGATTATACATGTATTTCCGCCAGTCATATAATATAAACAGTTGGAAAATCTATCCTTAAGCTTGTTAATTATAACCAATGGTTGCTATGTCAGGATATATGTCACATCCATGTCAGAGACAAAAGTAAAATACCGTATATACTCAAGTATAAGATGACCCGAATATAAGCCGAGGCACCTCATTTTACCACAAAAAACTGGGAGAACTTATTGACTCGAGTATAAGCCTAGGGTGGGAAATGCAGCAGCTACTGTTAATTTCAAAATAAAAATAGATACCAATAAAATTACATTAATTGTATCGTTAATGCCTGCCTCCATATCTGCCCCTTAATGTTAGCCTTCCTATTTGCCAATTTATGCCAGCCTCCATATCTGCCCCTTAATGTTAGCCTCCATATTTGCCAATTTATGCCAGCCTTCATATCTTCCCCTTTATGCCAGCCTCCATATCTGCCCCTTTATGCCAGTCTCCATATCTGCCCCTTTATGCCAGTCTCCATATCTGCCCCTTCATGCCAGCCTCCATATCTGCCCCTTTATGCCAGCCTCCATATCTGCCCCTTTATGCCAGCCTCCATATCTGCCCCTTTATGCCAGTCTCCATATCTGCCCCTTTATGCCAGCCTCCATATCTGCCCCTCAACGTCAGCCTCTATTTATTTATTTTCTCACTTACCTTTGATCTTCTGCCTTTCCCTCCTTTCCTTCTGCTGTCCCTCCGGTGGTCCCTGCGTCTGTGTCAGGCTCTCTCCCCCGCAGCTGTGCCTCTGGCTCTCTCCCTCGCGTCGCGCGCTGCAGAAAGACGTTGCGTGACCTAAGGTCACCTCAACTTCATTGTGCAGCGCGCACCGCGTGGGAGACAGGCGGAGGCAGAGCTGCGGGGGGGAGAGCCTGACACAGACGCAGGGACCACCGGAGGGACAGCAAAGGTAAGTTCAATGCAGCATCCATGTATTTTTTTTCCCCTCAGTCGAGTATAAGCCAAGGGGGGGCTTTTTCAGCATAAAAAATGTGCTGAAAAACTTGGCTTATACACGAGTATATACGGTAGTTTAAATATGTTCATATACTCTTTGGACCATATAAAAGGAGCTTTAAATGCAAATATTCCCCATCTTGACACTTAGCACAGTGACATTTAACAGTATATACCAGACATAGTGTTATATAAACTTTGACAATCTGAGGTTTGTATCTGTCACCTAACCTGATAAGAACAGAGTAAAGTCCTATAACTATAATACTTGCCTTCATCAAATACAGGGGTGCAAATCTTCTTATATCATCTAAGCATGGGTGCTCAACCAGTGGTACTAGTCATACTGGTTGTACTTGGACCACTGTCAGGTAGTTCTCAGGACAATTGGGCAAGGTTGTAAGGAGGTACAATGCCAAATGACCAAAGACATAATTAATGAAATATCTTGTCTTTATGATATGCAAAGTATTACTTCATCTGATTCCATAGTGGGCAACTTGTAACACCAATTGGTACTCTAGAGAAAAATGCATTTCAGATATCGATGTGGAGTTTCTTTTTAACCTAAAATGTTCAATATTTTCCATGATCTCAGATTCTATGAACACAGAAGTAAGAGTTTTGTTTGTTTGTTCTATTCTAGACCATATGGGTAAAAACTTAAATACAGGTGTGAGTGATGACAGCTTGGAATGTAATAGATTGTGTTTTGTTTTTAATATTCTAAACATGAATTAAGGTTTGATGGATACTTAGACGAATGTTCAGTACATGTCTTTGTATTGTCTGTTCCTTGTAGATATTTGCAGAAGAAGTTAAAGATAACAGAGTGGTGCAGTTTGAAGTTGAAGCAAGAAAACTGGACAATAAGGTATTGGAATGAACGTCCTCAATGCACTGTTTGTGGGCCTATAAGTACATGAGAGCCCCAGATTTTGTGATAACGTAAAATATTAAATTATTGGTCTTTACCAATGAGGACAAATCTTTGCTTAAATTCTGCTCATTAGATGGGTTAATATGCATTAAGGTTTTATTTAATTAAATATAATTTAAAATGTGCATAGTAAACTTGTGGTACTGTGGTGTTGTAGAACTATAACTCCCAGCATACTCCAGTACAGGCAGCGCTAATACATTTTAAAGCATGATGGAATTTTTTTAGTTTCACAACATCTGGAGGCCCAAAGGCTGCTTATGTTTGAGTTAATAAATATATCCCCATGGTGGTGTTCTTAATGTCCATTTCCTGTGTATGTGATATATCCATGAACTGAGGAAGTGGCACAGCTAGGAAAAGATGTACTGTGCTTGTATACTGAATGATTGCACCAGACCATTAAGCTGAGTACACATTGGATCGTTATCTGTTGATTATTGTGAAGATTTGACAACTGCCCAGTGTGTAAAATGCTGCAGAATCCTCTGAAAATTAATCTCATTGTGGGATTTGATTTTTGGAAGATCTTGTACAAGATCAGTGATGTCCCTATGTCTGGAGAGAGCTTCAGTGTGTACTGACGCACAATCTTCAGAGCAACGATTCCCATAATTCTCCATAGCTCCACCTTGTGGGCAATTATATAATTGCAGCAAAGGTTAAGTTGAACAGTTTGTGAAACTATCCCCAGGAAGCAAGAGAAGAGTGTGCACGAGGGCATTGTTAAGCAGGTTGGAGCTAGAATCACTACTACAGATCTAACAAGATGTGGTGTTGTCACTAAAATCTCCAGTGTGTACGCAGCTTTAGGTATACTGTAGGGATGGAGGCTCAGTGGTGCTTGAAAGTTTGTGAATCCTTCAAAATTTTCTGTATTTCTGCATAAATTTTACCTTCAACTACACCAGATTTTCACACAACATCTAAAAGTAGATAAAGACAACCATTCAAACAAATAGGTTAAAAATATTAGACTTTGTCATTAATTTATTGAGGAAAATGATCCAATATCACATATTTGTGAGTGGCAAAAGTATGTGAACCTTTAGGATTAGCAGATAATTTGAAGGTGAAATTAGAGCCGGATGTTTTCATTCAATGGGATGACAACCCGGTTGAGTAGGCGACCAAATTTATTTAAAGGACAGGGATCTGTCAAATTTTGGCCTTCACAATACGTTTGTGGAAGTGTATCATGGCACGAAGAAAGGAGAGTTCTGAGGACCTCAGAGGAAGAGATGTTGATTAGGCTGGAAAAGGTTACAAAACTATCTGTAAAGACTTTGGGCTCCACCAATCCACAGTCAGACAATATGTACAAATGAAGGAAATTCAAGACCATTATTACCCTCCTCGGGAGTGGACGACCAACAAAAATCATGCAAAGAGTAAGGCTTATAATAGTCCCTGAGATCACAAAGGAACCCAAAGCAGCCTCTAAGTAACTAAATGCCTTTCTCACATTAGATGATGTGAATGTTCATGGTTCCACCTTCAGGACACTGAACAGCAATGGTGTGTATGGCAGGATTGCAAGGACAAAAACGCTATTCTCCAATAAGAACATTGCTGCCCGTCTGAAGTTTCCTAAAGATCACCCGGACAAGCCAGAAGGCTATTGGAACAATGTTTTGTGGATGGATGAGAGTAAAATAGAGCTTTTTGGTTTTAATGAGAAGCGTTATATTTGTGAAACATGATGGTGGTAGTATTATGGTTTGGGTCTAAATTTGCTACAACTGGGCCAGCATGGCTTGCCATCATTAAGGGAACAATGAATTCTGAATTATACCTAAAGGAAAATGTCAGGACATTTGTCTGTGAGCTGAACCTCAAGAGAACGTGGGTGATGCAGCAAGACCACAACCTAAGCACACAGGATATTCTACCAAAGAGTGGTTAAAGAAGAATAAAGGTAACATTTCAGAAAGTCAAAGTCCTGACCTTAATCTAATAAAAATGTTGTTGAAGGGCCTGAAGCAGACCGTTTATGGGAGGAAACCCACCAACATACCTGAGTCGAAGCTATTTTATACAGAGGAATGGGCTAAAATGCTTCCAAGCCGATGTGCAGGACCAATCAGCAATTACCTTTAGATGCAGTTATCTAAACTGAAAGCAAAAGTTCACATACTTTTGCCACTCGCAGATATGTGATATTGAATCATGTTCCTCCGTTATTAAATGACCAAGTCTAATATTTTGACTCCTTTCTTTGATATGGTTGTCTTTATCTCCTTTTAGGACTTGTGTGAAAATCTGATGTAATTTTAGGTCAAATTTATGCAGAAAATTCACAAACTGTCATGCACCACAGTAGAAGATAAATGTAAAAATACAAATGTAGCTGACGTTACTGAAACACGTGGTTCATTTTAGCTTCCTAGAACTTACAGTTTTACATGTGATTGTTCCAGGATTTGTTTGGAAAATCAGATCCTTACTTAGAGTTTCACAGACAGACAGAAGATGGAAAATGGCAGATGGTTCATAGAACAGAAGTAAGTAAAAAAAATCAAATTATTCATAAACTAATGCATTCAAACTAAATATACATTAAAAGTTAATATTAAAATCACATTTCAATTTGATAACCTGGGAAGCAGCAAGCTGACAAAAGAGGAGTCCTGTCTGTTTGTGTTTGTGTTTAGCTCTCACTTTACTATTACATAATGGTGAATGTCAGCTAGAATCTGATTGGTTGCTATGGGCAACATCTCCACTTTTTCAAAACCACTTAGTAAATCTGGCCCGAGGAGTGTCCAAACCTGCAGGGGCGTTTCTAGAAATGAAGGGGCCCGTGTGCAGACCCCCAACATGGCCCCCCTCCTCCTCCTCAGACGCCCCCCCTCCCAAGACGGGCCTCCCTCTTCTTCTCAACCCCATCCATATCTATACAAACGGAGACGGTCTCCAGCAGTCTTCATTCCCAACAGTGCACTGCACAGCCTCACGCTCTGCAAACAGAAGAGGAGCATGAGGCTGCGCAGTGCACGCACGCCTGACATCCCCATGTGACACCCGCGCGCAGTGCACTGTTGGGAACGGAAGGCTGCTGGAGACCGTCACCGTTTGTACAGAAATAGGTGGTACTGGGATCTTCCATTGGGTGCAGGGTGAGTGCCACGGGCGGCCCCCTTGTATGCGGGGGCCCGTGTGCACTGCACACTCTGCACCCATGGTAGATACGCCACTGCAAACCTGGTGATATACCAATGGCGATGTTCTCTAGGTCTCCTCAGAGAACATTTATACATTTATGTTTAAATGAAAAAAATAATAATATTAATACTGTGGAACTTTGGTATCTATTAGAAACCTTGACCAACTATATTTTAATGCTTTCTAACATTAACAGTCCAAAGTGATTATGCTTTGATATAATTTTTTTGACCTCTTTCAATAAAACCAGTTGTTTACTGCTTATTATTCCTATTACATCTGAATATTTGTTGATAGATGAATCATATTAAAACATAAAAATACACTCAGATTTCGATTAAATTGAAAATAGGAATAAGTAAATATTAAGCATTAGTCCTATTTATTACTTATAATGAATTAAATTGTTAGGGGAGGAGTTTGTGGCTGATGCTAGGCAGATTCAGTATCTCTGATTCGGTTTACCCTCCCACTCTCCCTATGCCTATGTTGTGTGTTAATTTATTGCATTGGCTCAGCTCACTAAATAGAAGACCACAAGCAACAATAATGTGGAATAATACCAGGGGGGTTACCTTATAATAGGCTTTTATTAAGAAGTTACAGTGCCATGCCTGTAGTCACAGCATAATAAAACCATTTGCTTTAAACCAGCCATTCCTAATTACAATATATATTATGACAAACCAAGAAAAAAGTTTTTGTTCCTGAAAGTTGCTACAAAGTCTCCAGATTCCTGTTTTATAAACATATAGGAAACTGATGAATTGTTTCTCTGTAAACCTCCCGGCATGTATTGATATAAACCTATGCTCTTGCTTTGTCTCACCCATGCGTAATATGTAAAATGTTGTGCGTTTTCACTAAACACTGTTTGCTGTAAGCCAGTGTCTTAGGATTCCTCTAACAATGCACTGGCTGTGCTGAGCTAAAGCAGCACAATGCAGACCTCATGTGGCTCTCATCTGTATGTATTTTCTAGGTGATTAAAAACAACCTGAATCCTGTGTGGAGGCCCTTTAAGATACCACTTCGGTCTCTCTGCAATGGAGACATGGACAAACCAATTCGGGTAAAGATCTTTAACTGGAAAGTGTTTCATGTACTTCAAAATCTGTTTTAAAAGCAAATTATAAAATCCTGCTTTGAAGGTGTAGCAGACACATTATTGTAACTATTCTAGGCCAATATCTATTATTATTATTAAAGATGATTTGTCTGGTAACAGTTAATTTCTGTTCTACATTGTACATGATACATGACTGATAAAGGACTGTGTCTGATAAAGGAGAGAGTGTGAAATGTCACTGTGTGTCTCATAAATACATAGAAAATAGAAAGTCTGTAAAAGTGTGGCTTTGCTGCAGTCACAATGTTTTCCATGGTGAAGTCTCATAAAAATGTCCAAAGAACAACAGAGGATGTATGAAGCCTATTCCCCCCCCCCC
>WWET01001812.1:185093-195376 GCA_011038615.1 Limnodynastes dumerilii | reverse complement strand
ACCAAGAGGTCTCACCACAGACATGCAATGTGCTGTTTGCTGTATAAACTCTGAGTCACTGTGTATACAGCAAACACAAAGCTCTCTGCATCTGACATCATACATAGAGCTGCACAGAGCAGGAGTGGAGGATGGGACCTGGAGCTAGAAGATAGAATTAGGGTAATCTAGGAAACATGTTTTTCACTATATATGTATATATATGTATCAAATCTAGGAGAATCACTGAAATCACTACATGTCAAAATCATTATCTGCAATGTAGAGGATAGAACAGAGGGAATGCAGTGAAAGGCTTTTATGTTAATCGCCATCTAGTCTGACCGGTTTCATACACTTGAGATCACTTGCTTACAGTCCAGACAGCTTTTCCCTTCATGTCAATGTACTTTCAAGCAGTTGTGGACAGAGTATCCCTCAAAAAGAAGACGGAATACATTCCTGTCATTGTAATGGTGTCAGACCTCTGATTAGGTTCAGATTAACAATACGCCTGATGGGATTACAACCCAGGCCTCCATCTGAAAATAGGCCCACCAACAAACCTAGCTAACGGTATAACTGGTCATCTGGTCTTCTCTACTGTTTTCTCTGTATTCTCACTGTTGCTATCGATGTCCTCTATGACACCGACCCTGTCTACATGTAATTGACCACCCCCCACACAACGGTCATGTCAGCACATCAGTGGTCATGTCTAGTCCAATGAGTGCTTGATAATCTTCAGGCCCTCGTGGCCTCCAATGCCAGATCTCTGCTGTGTACATCTTCTGTGCAGGAGAGCTGAGATCACGCCCCTCGCAGGTACATACTTACTATAGCAGGACCCTACCTTAAGATGTCCTTGGCGCCTCGGAAACATATACATGGCATAAGTGTGCCCTTATTGCATACTAGAAATAAATCCCGCATCCCACTTTTCGTACATGATGTACACTTCCCAGCGCTGGCAATACTTCCTGTGAGGAGTCTGCATTCAGAGCCGTGCTGGTAGCCTGCTTTGCGCACATGCGATTTTGTAAGACGCGGGTGTTTTTCACTCTCTCCGCGGAGGATGTCCCCTTTTCTTAAGTCTGAATCCAGTCCATTATTGCTATTACTGTAAACTCACATGAATACAAAGGATACAACTAGTCCCGTAGTGAAAGGATAAAACCTATTTATTGATCTTGTTCTGATTGGTCCCTGTGTCTGGTGAAGGAATAGACCAGCAGACGCATGCGTTCTGTCTCCTTACAGTGATCATTTACCGTGTCCATACCCTGTTTTATTACTGATGCAGCCACTTTTTCCTTTTCATAGAGTAGATGTATAGTGACCATAATCCTGAATCTCCTGTCACAGGCCACGCTTTAGCTTGCCTAGTTGTGCTCTCTCATTGCTGTTGACATCATGAAGGTCACTGTCTGTGTTCCAGGTTGAATGTTACGACCATGACAATGATGGCTCACATGACCTCATCGGGATCTTTCAAACCAACATGGCTAAGCTAAAGGAAGCCAGTCGCTCATCACCAGTAAGTGGTCACAGCTTATTATACAGGTTTTTACCATCCATAACATTGGACTGGATCCAGAGTTTGAAAATAAGAGTAAAACAGGTGGAAGGTTGCACTTGGGCAAAACCAAGTTGAGTTGCAGGGGAGGAAAATTCACTTTATTCGTTGCCTGCAGGTAAAATAGTTGCTTTTGTTAATTGCACACAGATTCTGACCGGCTTTACTGTTACACTGCTATTTAGCATGGTGGCTTGGAAACATCGCCTCTCAACTCTAAAGCTAGGGTCATACATAAGAGCGATTATCGGCCCGATCATCAATTATCGTGTGATCAGGCCAATAATTGCTGCAGTGTATGGCCAGGATGGATGTTTCATACTCACAATACTTGTGCCAGAAAGGCTCTGGATGGGTTTTCGGAGACTTACGCTTCCATAGGGTACCCTTAACTGTACATGTGTATGTTACTTCCGTACGTGCGTACATGCCTCCCCCGTCCAACTTCACGTAACTTCACACGTACGGAAGAAAACCCCGCCCCTCCGTATGTATGCCCCTAAGTGCGATTCAGAATTCCGCGCCTAAAGGACTTCTGTGCCTAAATCCTACGTAACTTGCGTGGAAAAAGTTACTATGCATGCGCAATTACTCCGCTCCTAAATATACGCACGGAAAACCACGCAAAATCATATCTGTGAATGCGGTGCTTGATCTTTTGACATGCTTAAAAATATCAGGCGCTAGCATCCAATGTTTTAAGCTCAGCCAATCAGCTCACTTAGCAGCTCCCTCTTCTAGGATTATCGGTCCCAGCGTATGGCACCCATAAAGGGACCTTTCCCTGGTGGGAAATCACCACATTTATTGGGCCATTTCCTGCTGGGGTTGATAAAAGTCCCAGTGTATGGTCAGCTTAATACTGTTTGTTGCAGATGAAGTTTGCTTCCTGCAATTCAACATGAATTTAACATTATATTTTTATTTTCAAACTCTGGATTCTGCCCATTGCTGTAATTCAATTTAAAGGTTTTCCTTTTCATACGGTGTAAACACCACCACACCTCATTTCTCTGTCAAATAAAATGGAGCCCAGATGTATAGTACTTAAACTGTTACCACATAATCTGAAATCCAAATGACAAAGGCCAAGTGACAAGTGCACGATTAAGTTGGTTTCTTATGTAGAAGTTAGGTTAGTTGTATTTATTTTGTTATGTACACTAAGCAAACACACAGGCTGAATTCCAGTATATTTATCTTACATTCCTGTACATGACACTCATGGTCCTCATTGCTTGTAAACAGTTTTTTCAGTGTTTCAGGTATTATCGGTGTGATGTGATGTGCTGGAACATTGGTAAACTGTAACATAGCAACATTTATGTCCTTTCAGGTGGAGTTTGAGTGTATTAATGAGAAGAAGAAACAAAAGAAGAAAAGTTACAGGAACTCTGGGGTAGTCAGTGTGAAGCATTGCCAGGTTGGTCTGTTCACTCTTTGATACACTTGTGTGCGTCATACTATTTATTATGCATTTATTAACAGGTTTTTTATAGTGCCATTATATTACATAGCGCTTTACAATGTAAACAATCATATTAAAATGACCGGTTAGTAACAAAGGGCCGGATCCAGACCTATGGGCACCTTAGGGACGCCCGAGGTCATTACGGCTGTTCTTGGAGCGGGGAGTGCGTTCCCCCTGCACTCCCCGCCCTCGGTAGTAAATCTGTACACTTACGTGTCCATATTGCTACCTTAACCTTTACGATCACATATGCGGCCTTACGTAACGGGGCTTCCCCCGCCCCGTCCCCTCATTAGCATATCTATCTCCGCCTTCACGGCAGAGATGCGTAATGGGGGGGAAAGCCCCCTTTTCGTATGGGCCGGCGTACGGCCATAAGAAGGATGTGCACATGCGCAAAACCTTCAAACAAGGGAAATTACGTACGGTCAGTACGTAATTCCCCTCTCGGCTGCAGCCGAGGATCTACCCCCAAAGAGACTGGGTGGGGAAGAGGGCCCTGCCCGCCAGCTTACACCCTATAGGACATTGATTGATACATAAGGACAAGCAATCCAGTCTCCAATCTTATCCAATGTTTGTCATAATATGTGCCTGATGCCTTTATCTACTGTCAAATGAATCTTCATTTTATCTCATGTTAGTAAGTATAATAGTCATATTGTCATATTCTGACGTTATCTTATGCACAGTTCTCACCTTCTGCACTTTAAATGCATCTAGTCACACGATAGCCAAAAAGACAAATAAAAGCTCAGTAAAAGAAATAGGATTAGATTTTCCCTCTATTTTTTAGAATAAAGGGCCGTATTCAGAGATCCGTGTCCCTATCGGTCCGCAAAGATACGCACGGACGGAGCAAGGAACACCCACCAAAACCCCAGTCACTCCCCTTGCTAATCCGTGCTCTCAGAGACTTCTGCCTCCATAGACTAGCCCTAACTTTCCATGTGGAGTTCCGTGCGTATATGTCCTCCGTCTTGATAATCGCGCCCACTTTCCTTAATTGAAATGCCTCCCCGCCCATTTTTTATTAAATTCTCCCGTGCGTATATTTCCGTCACATATACGGATGTATGTATCCATGTGCGATTCACAGGTCCGTCTGTAAGGCACTTCCGCGCGTATCGTCAACATCAATTGTGTAAATAAAGTTACTACGCATGCGCAGTTGAAATGTACCTAAAAATACGCACGGAACTGGCCGGGAAAACGGATCTCTGAATACGGCCCAAAATGTGCTCTTAAATATTGAAGGTTGTCTTTCCATAGCTGTATCTTGCCATGTGAGAACAGGGCTAAGACTTACGTGTTGGTGGCAGACACCCAGACACCGTACACCAACGCGTACAGGCAGTTATAGTCACACAGGCGCTGACACAGGCTGCGATTACTGATACTGCAGTGGAGCTGGTTAGGGGTAAATTCTATTCTACATAATATGACTCTAAAGCTACATCCCATCTTTGTATTTGCAGCCTCTGAGAGAAGAAAAGCAATGTTCAGCTACTGTAATACAAGGGAACAGGCACACTTCATACCTAATCCCATCATTGCAGACACTTGAATCACACCCTTGTTCCTTGTTCCTATGACTCCAAACTCTTGTGTGTAACTGGTCTAATTCAGACATGGGGATGTCCTGAAGGCCTCAATCTGTCCAGTAGGTGGCAGAGCGTGCTGCAAGCTGACCCGTGCTTGTGACTGTCTTCTGTCTGATTACTTGACTTTATTTTTCTCTAATACATATATCATTTTCATTTGGTATTTTTGTCTTCTCATTTAGATCACAGTGGAATATACATTTCTTGATTTTATTATGGGAGGATGTCAGATGAATTTTGTTGTAAGTATATTAAATGGTAATATTTTTTGTATTATTATTATTTTATATGAATAATATTAATGGACTGGATCTAGTTATCAGAATGCATGTGAAACCGATCACATCACTCACATGGACTTCCCATAGACAGACCTCTAAAACGTCTGATCTGTCCACACTTATAATGATGCCCCTTACCGTAACCAAGAGAGGCTGGAGGCACCGAGTGTGTACAGATCCAGGTGCTCAGAGCGTGAGCAACTCACAGAAGTGTCCATGTTCCAGTGCGAGCCGGGCACAGTCCTATAGAAGCTCTATATAAGTACAAAGTTGGGTGCTCAACACTGAGTTTAGAATGAGAATCTCCTGACACTCAATAACTGAATGAAGAGTCAGATTGTGCTACTAGAGTTGTTCTGTCAACTGTCAGTGACTTATAAGAAGTGAAGACTTTGTATATTATGATGTAAAGTAAATGGATGATATGTTTCTATCTGTACGTTGAACAACTACTGGCAGAGTAGCAGTAATCAGGAGGGTGCTTGACACAATCAGCCCACGATCTTTGTGGTGCTATTCTAAGCCTTTCTGGCCTCCCCTTGCTGCTTGCAATGCTGTAACTGCTCTCTAAGTTAGCGCCTGCATATATGTAGCATTTGTTTGTGATGAACATGGATCTCTTTCCATGGACTGGATCCAGACTTGCATCCGGTACCCCACTTAACATGCAAAGTGCATACGTGGGGTGTTATTGACTGGAGGGAGCATTTTACGCACGTAACGTATACTAATTTCCATACGGTAGATCTTGCGTACGAAGGGGCTGTGCTTCCCCTCTGCCTGCCAAGGTGGGTGAGGGGAAGCATTTAAATTGCACAGTGGGGGGTGGGTTTTATGAGCGTATCAGAAGTCGTATGAACCGCTGATCCGCAAATTTCACTTAAGGTAGTCTTATAGCAGAGAAACTGCCATAAAGCTTGCATGAGAGAAGGGAGTGACAGGGAGATTCACACCTCTCTCCTGTTCGTGCTACCAGACCCTCGCATGTAGGGGACGGACAGACTCCCTAGGGTAGGGAAAGCATGCAGGAGTCTGGATCCGCTCCCATGTTATTAATCAATGAGGAATTACTCTACAATGAATATGCTCAGATCACAGAGGCAGCGCGTTTCATGAGTTGTGTTCATTATACCAATGACAGGTTGGAATTGATTTCACCGGATCAAATGGGGACCCTCGCTCACCTGACTCACTTCACTACATTAGTCCCAATGGAGTGAACGAGTACCTGCAAGCTATCTGGTCTGTTGGATTGGTAATCCAGGATTACGACAGGTAAATTTCCTCCTCTTCTTCTGGTGTCCTCAGACAATTTTTTGCACATTACAATTATTCCTCACAAAGGTTTTTAATCATGGTCACGACCCTGACCTCACCTGACCAGGCAGCTGGTGTGTTCTACCATGACTAATGTCCCTTGTCCACCCCAAATATGACTTATTACTAATAAACTGCCACCAAGACTATTCACGGGAGGTCTTAGGTTCTCCTTTACACAAATCTAACGCCATTATACTTTATCAGAATTATCATCAACTCAGAATGATCTCTTCTGTTACCACTAAGTAGCTTTTAATAACCAAGCTTGTCTGACACGTGAATCCGCAAGAACACAGAGACATGAACTTATTAATTGTTATTTTATATGGTAAGAATCACAATGCTTATTTACAACAGAATAACAGAATTTACACACAACATGCAAAACAGTTTCAAAAAGGGGAAAATACAGAAAACACTTACACAAAGAAACCTTCTGGGTTGAGATGACCCAGAAATGGGGAACACCTCTTTCATTAAAAGATCCCATGAAGTAAACCAAGTTCTGTATCTGGGTTACACCTTTGAAGCCAAAAAACAAAATGCCTCACTCCAACAGCCCCCACCTTGGGAAGAGTGACAGGTCTGCTCTGGTCAGGCTCTGGCTTTTATGACTCCCAATATCCTGATGGCCATTTATGCTAGATACTTTCCTCTACCAGAGTATATGACTTCATGCACTTATAGCTCTAGACCCAGCCATAAAACAAAGAACAGACCTAGGCCCAGAGCAATAAAAGAAGATCAGGGTCAAAAGGACAATTCATATTTCTTACATACTGGTTTATTTACAAGATATTCACTTATATCCTGACAATGATCATAACTAATAACATTTTGTTTATTTATAAGGCGCCACAAAGTGTCCACAGAGCCATGCAAAATACAACAACAAAATACAGTACAGACATACAGGGTATTATTTCCTTCATAATGTTCTGCAACAGTAGTTTTTATGTTTCATTTTTTTTCTTTTCAGTGATAAAATGTTCCCAGCATTTGGTTTTGGAGCTCAGATACCACCAACAGGACAGGTAACAAACATACATGCATAAATAAATAAATAAATACATACATAAACATACCTGTTTATTTTCTAGTATATCATACATTTTTGTTTTTATGCAATATTTGTTTATTAATAAATCTTTTTTTTTTTTCAGGTTTCTCATGAGTTCCCAATAAATTTTAACCCTTCGAACCCTTTCTGTGCTGGTAAGCGATGCCACAATAATGTATGACTTTGCTTAGAGCAAGTATCCCATAATGCTTTTCCAGATATTAGCTACACTATACTGTTGGAGAAAACTGGGAGTTGTAGTTTCACAACAATTGGCACATCAAGGGTTGGCCTGCGTTTATAAAGTGCAGAATATATATTTTCAGGAATCCTGTCCCGTATTCAGAGTACCAGTCTTTCAGACCGCATTTACGCAATCTACGCTAGAAATAGATTACGTTAAAAAATGACTACGCATGCGCTGTAGTAAAAATCGCTAAACATCGGACGTATAAGACTGCATTTATGCAATCTACGTAAGAAAAAGATACCTAGATTACGTAAAAAAATTACTACGCATGCGCAATAGTAAAAATCGCTAAACACTGGACGTATATACTATATGTCTGGTACTCTGAATACGAGCCCCTGTATATAAACACGCTTTAGAATTAAAATTTGAATTTTTTGGTGTTTACTAAATAGTAGAATTCCTGTGTCTGTGTTATCTGCTCATACCTGTTATTAAAATATGGACTTTGGCCAGGATTCCTATACAAGCCTGTGTTGCTAGGCATTATACAGCACAAACAAATATCCTTGGTTTATATGTCTTTGCAGTGTAAATGTCACTTTTTTAATATTGTTTATAGGGGGTATGTTGACATAGGCCACTATTATTTTGGTTGATGTAAATAAGCTGAAGTGGGGATAGGATCTAGGATCATGATGGGGAAGTGGTAATATACTGTGGCAAAGGTCTTGCCGGGGGGGACACAAATTATTTCTCTTCGGTCAAGTAGAGGGCTGATATTGGCCGTCCTTTGTACTGCTATGGATACAAGAGAAATAAGCACAAAGGAGTAACAGCGCTGTAGTCTGGGTACAAAGTAAAAAAGTAAGATATATACTGCATATATCGCCTGTAATTAGGTAAAGCAGCAACTAACTGTGATGGTTGAAATACAGCACCAGTGTAAAGATATATAAAATTTATTGAAGATAAAAAGTATCCACATAAAAGCAAAGAATAAACATTAAGCAGACAGTAAACTGTCATAAAGGTCACCGCTAAAAAAGCAACAGTAATAAATTGCACTAAGCATACACTACACAAAACCATATAACTGGATGTTAGTAGCGTCTATATAGAGAAACACGTGTTAAATCAGAGACAAGGGATAATTGTGGCGGTTACCTGACTCTTGAAGGGAGATGAAAATCCTCCTGTATATCAGTTCTTGATATATCTCTTGATGATAGTGATAGTGATAGGAGAGCATCAGGTGGCCAGCCTGTTGCTGTATCGCAATCAAATAGTCTCCAATGATAGCAAACCGTAATGGAAAGCAGTCCTCAGCTGTGCTGGAGCAAGAATATAGGTGTCGGACCCGTCGTCTAACTCAGGAGACGACCGTCAGGTTACGTACTGCACGGCAAGGACAACGGCTCCAGTGGACACAAGGAAGTGCCCGGATGGGGATCCTATATCAATGGTAAGCAGTCCAGCGCTCAGGTAAGCGGTCAATAGGAGAGTGTAAACACGTGTATCTCAATGATTGCAAGCGGGTAACACAGCCAGCTTAAGAAAGTGACTGATATGTCACGAAACGCGTTTACTTTGTACCCAGACTACAGCGCTGTTACTCCTTTGTGCTTTTATCTATGATTCATTCCTTGAGCAGATCCGGTTCTGCTCTGTAACAGCTGCGTTTTCTGTGGGTGTGGAGCGCATGAGCAATAGCCTGCCAGAACATAGCCCCCCTCTGTAGGTTTTCTTTCACACATTGTCTCTTCTCCCAACCACAGGTATAAATGGGATTGTAGACGCGTACCGCCAATGTCTCCCGCAGGTTAAACTGTATGGACCCACCAACTTCTCGCCAATTATTAACCATGTGGCCAGACTTGCCTCAGCTGCTGCACAGCAACAGACCGCATCTGTAAGTGCAGGGAAAGGACCATTGCTAACAGTCATTCACAGTCCTTTCATGAAAGATGTTTGGTAAAGGGAATTGAGATGCAATTCCCAAGAATATATGTGTGACATTAGAGCCTATGAGTAAGATTTACATATATCAGCAACTTTATAATCACATCTTGCACACAATAGAAGCCTTACCACTGATTACATGACTACCCACACGTCTATTAATGATGGTTTTTTCTCCCAATGTTTCTTGTTGGTCATGCATTCAGGTTAACTATAGTTCCCTGTAATAAATGGACACCAGGCTGCTTCTACTGCAGGTGACACATTTAAATTTCCCTTCATTAATGCTTTGGTGGCCATCTTCATATTTACTGTGCCTGGCTTGTGGTCTGTTTCCTCATATGTGGTGTAACCACAACTGCAAGAATCAATGGGCTTGTTTCCATTTCTCCAAGGTCCACCGTCATCCTGTGCAGTGTTTCTCATTCAGTATTTTACTGCACATATCCAAGTGCACGCATGTAATCTGATCTTATCAAATCAACTTGTGATGTGGCTTCAGCATTAAGGGGACATTTGCATTGCCACTCTAGTTTCTCCAGTAAATGCCATGGAATGGTCCGTGATGTTACTTCTGTTAAGCAGTAGTGTAGCAACTAGCAGTCATGCATATGGATAGAAGTTCAGAGCTGCTAGCTTCTCTACACAATTAATCCTATCAGCTGTTTTGCTGAATGTCAAAAAGAAGAAAAAAAACTTTAATCACATTAATGTCTCATGGTACTAATTATCCTCAAATTTTAATCACAATTGTTGATTGTTTAGAAACATTTGTCCTGGCTTTTCTTTCTCTGTAAACCTGTAACACTGAGCTCACCTTTACTTTCCTAGGCTTGGTAT
>WWET01001812.1:140936-151383 GCA_011038615.1 Limnodynastes dumerilii | reverse complement strand
TGCTTGTTTTTGATCCCTAAATGCATAATCTTACATTTATCTATGTTAAACCTCATCTTCCATTTGGCCGCCCAATCCTCTAGTTTACTCAAGTCCCTCTGCAAGGACGCTACATCTTGCTCAGATTCTATTACCTTACATAGTTTAGTGTCATCTGCAAAAATGGAAAACTTGCCCTCTAAACCATCACCAAGGTCATTAATAAATATATTAAAAAGGACTGGTCCCAGCACAGAACCTTGAGGTACACCGCTTAAAACTTTTGACCAATTAGAATAATTTCCATTTATCACAACTCTCTGTTCCCTATTCTCCAACCAGTTTTTGATCCAAGTACAAATGTTGCTACCTAGACCCAGTTCCCTTATTTTGTGGACCAATCTATTGTGTGGCACCGTATCAAAGGCTTTTGCAAAATCTAAGTAGACCACATCCACTGCACTACCCTGGTCTAAGTACGAACTAACTTTCTCATAGAAGCTAATTAGGTTAGTTTGGCATGACCTATTTTTCACAAATCCATGCTGATTCCCACTAATAATCTTATTGCTCATCAAGAAATCCTGATATGGGAATTTAGAAAGGGTGATATGGGATTTAGAAAGGGTGATATGGGAATTTAGAAAGGGTGATATGGGAATTTAGAAAGGGTGATATGGAAATTTAGAAAGGGTGATATGGGAATTTAGAAAGGGCGATATGGGAATTTAGAAAGGGTGATATGGAAATTTAGAAGGGGTGATATGGGATTTAGAAAGGGTGATATGGGGATTTAGAAAGGGTGATATGGGAGTTTATAAATTGTGATATGGGGATTTAGAAGGGGTGATAGGGGAATTTAGAAAGGGTGATCTGGGGATTTAGAAAATGGTGATATGGGGATTTAGAAAGGGTGATATGGGGATTTAGGAAGGGTGATATGGGATTTTAGAAAAGGTTATATGGGAATTTAGAAAGGGTGATATGGGAATTTAGAAAGGGTGATATGGGAGTTTAGAAAGGGTGATATGGAAGTTTAGAAAGGGTGATATAGAAGTTTAGAAAGGGTGATATGGGAGTTTAGAAAGGGTGATATGGAAGTTTAGAAAGGGTGATATGGAAGTTTAGAAAGGGTGATATGAGAGTTTAGAAAGGGTGGTATGGGAGTTTAGAAAGGGTGGTATGGAAGTTTAGAAAGGGTGATATGAGGATTTAGAAAGGGTGATATGGAAGTTTAGAAAGAACACCCTTTACCAGCTCACTTCTACCACTAATATGTATTTATTTGGTGTATGCATTACTATGGAGCAACTCCTGCTGCAATACAACAGGATACATCACATATAAAGAAAGCATATTTTTCCCACTTGCTTCTTCCTGTTATTGCTTTTACATTTCAGAGAATGTAATCACTATAATATAACATAACTATCTGCCTTCTTAGTATTACCTACTGTGTCTGCTTCAGAGAACATAATCAGTCGTGGAGAGGCATAATGAGCACTCTATGGCACAGCAACCGACACATCGTGTGTACCTAATTCTCCCCAATGCTGTTTGCCAATCACCAGTGGTCTATACCATGGTAATGATGGCTATTGGCGTCATACACACTGGCCACGATCCAGATCTGTGCGCAAAGTCGCACACAGTGTGCATTGCGCAAATGCGCTTGGAAATATGGCGCAGGTTTCATGCATGTGCGCCGCATAGCTTACAGACACACAGCAGTTAAGCTGTAAGAAGATACGCGCCCGAACAAACATGAAAAGGGCGGTGTAGTAACCACAGTTGTAGCTGGTAAAAAATTATATTAATACAGTTTAGATGATCTATGAACAGAGTATTTATTGTTTTTTACTAAAAAAGATAATAAATAAAAATTGCTTTACATTTTTTAAACAGTATGGACCTGATTAACAATTAAGAATCTGCAGCTTTTTAGGTGCGTATTTTAAGAAGGGAGTAACTGTGCATGCACTTAATGTACGCAATCTATGTTGGATTTAAGAATGCGACGGCTCTGAATCACCATTATGAACCTAGATCATCTAGGTTTATAGTGACTTAAGAATGAAGGGGTGTGTCGGGACAACTTTAGAACAAAGATAAGAAGACTGGATGGAGGGAGCCATTTAAATGGGGAATTCTGGGCGTGGTTACACAACAACGTTCCTAATTAACCGACAAACATACACAACTATGAACCTAAAGATAAGGTAGCCCTATGGCACTCATAAGTCGTATAAGAAGCTGAAGACCGAGGGCTTGCCAGGGGATTCGATATGCTACTTGGGTGCTTAAAATTAAGAACCTAAAGCATTCTTAAGTGTGAATACGGTTTTATGTTTTCATAATTGATAGCAACATTCAACAGCATATAAGTCTTATCTGTCATCCGGGAACCGCAACTCCTGAGGAAGTCACAAAGGGCTTAGGAACCCAGACGAAACGCGTTGGGTCCAAACAAGTAAATCTGCACCGAAGGACGACATCACTGGCACCTGATACTCTAAGTGGATTAGAGCAAGGGCTACACAAGTTGTGGTTCCCAGATGACAGATAAGACTTATATGCTTTATTAATATTTGTTTATGGTACACATGCCATTTTTAAATACTTGAAGTAAAATTTATATACTACACCATGACTGGTTGCTTTACTTTTTTCCACATGCTCTGTTTAATGAATGTTTGGCACTACAAGCAACATTTATTGGAGCACAGTATTGGATACATCTGACTATGTACAGCCAATTGAAATAGAAGTCATTCTTGGGAGAGATTTCATAATACTGTATTGTGCTTTATCTAGACGCAGAACCTGTCCCTTTATATACATTAAAAAAGCCTTTGTTACGTCAGTGGTCTGACCAGGATCAGGTGCATTTGGCATCGCACGCACTTACTGTACATTAACTATGTCCCTCCACAGATTCCCTCCCTTAATACGCCCTCATAGCGCAAGCCCCGGACGCCAGGGTTGCTCTTCAGCTCACTTGCAATCAGCTGTGACTCCCCGCTCTCAGTTCTACACATGCGCAATGCGGAAGACCGCAAAGAAATGTCACGCCCACTGGCGTACGCTGAGATCTGGATTGGGGCCACTGCCACTGTCTTACCATATGAGGGGCCGTATTCAGAGATCCGTTTTCGAGGTCAACTGTGGATCAACTGCGCATGCATAGTAAGTTTATTTACGTACTTTGCTTTAGAGTATACGCACGTAAGTACCTAACGGACGGACATGTGAATCGCACTTGTGGACATATGCACGGAAATCCAACGTACGGGAAAATTTCCATAAAAGTGGGTGGGGGGAGGCATTTAAATGAACACATGGAGGCGCGGCTATAAAAATCGCACGGTCGGATCACATATACGCACGTAAGTACAATATTAAAAAAGAACGGAGTGGTCTAGGGACCAGGAGAGGGGAGTTGGTGGGTGTTGCCTTGCTCCGGCCGTCGTATAATTGCGTACATAAAAAAAACGGTTTTCTGAATACGGCCCGAGAACTGTAATAGCAGATCATTGGGAGAGCCAGTTTAAGGGGCAAGTGAGAGTGGATCAGTCTTACAGCCCCCCCGTGGGGTATTACCAGGATATATCACACTGAAAGTTATAGTTGCAGAGAATGTATAAAAAAAATATTTTTTACAGTTAACTAATTGCATAAAGTCAGAGAACTCTTGTTTTTTCCGTCTCTCTGCCGTCACTTTTTATCTTATAGATATTTGTTATGGACATGAGAAATTTGTTTTGGATTAATATTCTAGCAGGCAGCAGCCTTTGATATGTCTATCTTGCAGTGGAGCTGGCTTGGCAGTTATAGATGGCTTGTCAGCTGAAGTCTGTGAGGTAATATTAGGCATGCTGAGTGCATTCAGCCTCTGGCTAGAGATCTTCAGGAAACTGGCAGAGTTAGTATTAGAACTGTGAATCCAGTCAGTGGCCTGAAGGAGGCTGTTATGACAAAGCATTTTCTCTACCGTAAATGTTCTTTTTTTCCGTATTTGTTTTGTATTAAATGGAAGCTGCTGATGCAACGTTCTGAAAACACACACACTTCTTACCCATTAAACTTCACAAGCCTCTGGAAAGCCTAAAAGCAACATCAAAATAGTGAGTGGGTCGTAACTGAGAACGTTCAGTCCCCCTGGTGCAAACGTGATGCACATGACCAAGCGGAGAGCCAGAGAGAGCAATGTCATTCAGGGTGTGGGGCTTAGCTTTGTAACCTCTGCAAAAGCCTGGCATTGTATAATATCCATAAGCAGCAGTGATGACTCCTCCGCTGAAAGGTAAGTAATCCTACTTAAGCCTAAACTTATCCCTTTCCTAACACTAACCCTCCCTTTTCCTAACCTTAACTTTCCCCTTCTTCAGCTATAACCCTAACACTCCATGGCCCACTGCCTCACAGCCTAATCCTAACCTTTCATGCCCCTCAGCCTAACCCTCACCCTTTATCCCCCGCATTCTAACCCTAACGCTCTATGCACGCAGTCTAACCCTAACCTTCCCCTTCTTCAGCCATAACCCTAACTCTCCATGGCCCACAGCCTAACCCTAACCTTTTATGCCCCTCAGCTTAACCCTCACCCTTTATCCTCCGCATTCTAACCCTAACGCTCTATGCCTGCAGTCTAACCCTAATCTTCCCCTTTTTCAGACATAACCCTAACTCTCTATGCTCTACTGCCTCACAGTCTAATGCTAACCCTTCATGCCCCTCAGCCTAACCCTCACCCTTTATCCCCCACATTCTAACCCTAACGCTCTATTCCCGCAGTCTAACCCTAATCTTCCCCTTCTTCAGCCATAACCCTAACACTCCATGCTCTGCTGCCTAACCCTTCATGCCCCTCAGCCTAACCCTGACCCTTTATCTCCTGCATCCTAACCCTAACGCTCTATGCCCGCAGCCTAACTCTGACTTTCCGCTTAAGCATTAACCCTATACCCATTGCAGCCTCTGCATTCTATCCCTAATCACTGCCTTTGCTTCTCACTAATGGGAACAGAGAAATAGATACCCATTCTCAATAGTCATTTTCGGCTGGTGGTTCCAAATTCAGCCGCTCGGACTGCCAAGCGCATCCCCTCTCCACTGTTTCTTAAGGCTGCCACAGATGATTTATAATCCTGCTATGGCTTCATGGTATCATGCAACTACCATGTTATATGACACAAGTGTGTCTGAGCAAAGAGGTTTAGGAATATCCCTCTGTTAAGGAACCTCTGTTGCTCAGTGGGACAGCAGGGACCCTAGGGTGGAGTGTGGGTTCCCGTTGCGAAAAGCCCTGACCCTAACTCTCCCTTCTCCCTAGCCTGACCCTTACCCTCCCCTTTATATAGCCTAACCCTAAGACCCCCCCTCCCCGCAGCCTGACCCTAACCCTCCCCTTCTATGGCCTTAACCCTAATCCTCCCTTCCTAAGGCATGTGCCTTTGAAAAAAAAGATATTAATTTGTAGGACAGGGAAGAAATTTGATAGCGACCCATACATAAAAGTTACTTGAATTGCTATTTCCAGATTAAAAGACTTTATATGCATAGCTTTTAAGTTAATAGACATACATTTCTACTTTTTGCTGTGCATTATTATTGTATCTTTGACAAAGCAATCAAATTCTGTTATCAATCAGGAAGATCATTTTCCATCAAGCAGTGTTGTAACCATTTTACCTTATCAGGGAGAGGAGGAATACTTGATCACTGAGCCATAGAGCTAAGAAACATATAGATAAAGTATTGTACGACAGGTGACTTCAATTAGAAATCTGCTAAACTGGGGATTATGCAGTCTCTACTCTTGATCTCATTTATTTGCCACCTTTCAGCTGGTTCCATATTATAATTCTCGTGCCTATGCAATCCGTCTTTTCTCCTGCTATATTTGTGAATGGCTATCCATCATCTTTGCTGCATGATGCATCTGTCGACCTTTCTGCAGGAATGTATCACTAACAGCAGAATTCTAAGTGGCTTTCCATATAAGCTTTGCTTCTACAACCTTGTGTATGAGTTAGATGACCTTGAGAGCCTTGTGCAATAGGGAAGTTACATTCTCTTCCTAATATTATTTAAAGTGTGAGCGGCAGCTTATGGTATTACTGTGGGTGGGCGAATACAAACTGTGCCTGCTTTGTACTTTGCATTAATATAGATAATACTGTGGTTATGTTGATACAACAAATCGTACATCAACACACAGCCATGAAGGGCTCATCAAGGACTTCAGTGTAACAGATGTTGAAAAGCTGCAAGCAGTCCTGTAGTGGAATATAAAGGATTTATATTACGCTCTATATAGGGTTCTATTTATTAATGAGAGTCTTTCCCCCATTGCTGGGCTGTCTTTCTGCTGCCTTCTTGTTTCCTATAGGGGGCATTGTGTTAGGAGTCCTTCTCTGCCTACCTGTCTATGCAATGCCCGATAGTGAACCCTAGAGGCCAGGGGGTTCTCAACCAGTGGTATTAGTACCACTTGTGGTACTTGGACCATTGTCAGGTGGTACTCATGGCAAATGGTCAAGGTTGTAAGGATGTAAGATACCAAATATATATGGCATGGTGGCATGGGTATATGGCAACATATGTCAAGTGGTACTTGACATGATTCCATAGTGGGTAACTGGTACTCTCCAAAAAAAGGTTGAGAACCCCTGCACCACTGCTATAGGCAGCTTATTAGACTTATCTGGCAAATTATTACCTATGGGGCAAGTTCTTGGTTGCTAAGGGATGAGACCTTTCCAGAAACTTTGTTTGATTGATGGCAAAAGAAGCAGCAGATCTTCCTGTGGCATCATTGCTAAGCATCCTTTGCCAACAGTCAGAGATTCTGCAAAGGATGTTGCTGAGTCACTTAGCAGATGTGCGAGTTAAAGATAGGTAGTGTTTCAAATCAGGAGGGACTAGAGTGGTCCTGGGATGGAGGTAGGGTCTTATAAACACCCCTGCTTAGCTGGGCGCTAATATCACTGTAGCACGAAGCCAGCACATGTGGAGAAGAGGTAAAGTAAATACTCCATATAGCTATCTCTCACAATATGGGCGTCCATAGCAAATATCTGCATTTATCTTTACGTCATAGTTGCCGACTCTCCAACAATATCCAGGAGACTCCTGAAATTTGGACACTTCCCTCCTGGGAGGGCAGGCAAATCTCCTGGATATGGGCTTGAGGCAAGTGATTTTATGCTGGTCACTGCCTCAAGCCCTGAGCGTTGCTAAGACTTGATGACATGAAGTCCTGCCCTTTACTTATAACCCTATGAATGGCAGCTTTTATTAGACATGGGGGGAGGGGCTTCAGATATGATTTGCATCAATCATGCCCTTGTTTCTCCCTTCCATGCTAATGCAGCTATGCTTTATGGACTAAGGTCCGGTAACCCATAACAACATTCTCATCTGTTCACCATTTGTTTGAAGTCTATTTATTAGGACACTAATAAATTTTAATTGTATTATAGTAATCACTATGGGCCAGATCCAGAGCTACGACCGCTAGCGTATTTACTATTTAGCGTATTTAGTTGTAAAAACACTGTTTTGCATGTTCTGCATATACGCACGGCAGATGTTATAACCCGAAACTCTGATCGTACTTACGAGCCTACGATCAGCAGCGTAACTACGGACGAAGGGGCGTGCCAGTCATATGACACCCGTAATTACGTTTTGGAGGCGGGGCGAGGCATTTAAATCGTACAGTATGGGCGTGCTTAGGCGCGTAAGTACGCGTAGCCATTACGGCCAACAGTGGTTATGCTTGGAAAAGTTAAGGTCGGGTTTGGAAGGCGTAAAACGGCAAAAATATACACGACCGAGGGGAGGGCCTAGGGGAGCGCATAGTTTTTACGAAATCGTAAATACGCAAAGCGTTGAAACGTAAAGGGAACGTAGCTCTGGATCAGGCCCTAAAATATGGGTCTGCTGGCGGAATTTATTATTAATTAACAGGTTTTTATATAGCAGATTACGTAGAGCTTTACAATTTTAACAATCAATCAATATAAACAAGATCGGGTGGTAACAGAACATTGGATGGGTACTACAAGAGGAGCAAGAGGGGTGGCCTCCCCTGGCCTCACAGAAGCTGGACGGGAAAGCTATCTGATAGAAGCTGCCAGAGGCTGACAGCTTAAAACAGCGCACGGCACTGAACGAATGCTGAGCGCTACCGCACAATACATACATACACATACATGCTGAGCACTGTTTTAAGCTGGCAGCCTCTGACAGCTTGTTTACAGTGCAGGGAAACCCTCTCCTCTTGGTCCCGTGGCTGCCGCACCCTTGGCACCACTTGTAGTTAAGTCTCTGGGGTTCACTTTATTATGCATATATATTACTAGCTAGTTGCACATTAATGCTACAAATCTTCCTTCTAACCACATTCCAGAGGTGCTCATTAGGATGTACATAGGACAGGTGTTTAACTTGTCCTTTAATGATCATTGTTTTAAATGAATACATTTGAGGCCGTTTTTAGGTACTTACCATTTCATCTTGTTGCTTTCCCATCCTCTGTAGTAAACGGAAACCAGGTTTGTTAGCTGCAGCCGACATTATGGTTTGGAACAGACGCGGAGTGTCGTGTTTTGTGGGTATGAGATGAGCAAAGCCTTTCCTTATGACAGTGGGCGCTGTTGGTTTTCCTTTCTCCTTCAATAATTTCCTGTGGTGGATGAATGGAAATGATTATTTATTAAATATTAATGACATAATATAAAACTACATTCTCGAAAATTAGAAGCAAGGTAACCATGCTACATAGGAGGAGTGGGGCAAATGTATAATATGCATTCAGATTTGGCTTAGGGTTTGTCCAAGCATGACTCTAATATATTAAATTAATAAAGTTTCTAAAGAGATGTAGATGTTGCCCATAGGAATGAGAATTAATTATCATTTTGTTTAGAATGTGCTAAATAAATGTAAGCTACAGTCTTACTATTTGCTATGGACAACATTATTTAAAAGCTGTATTAAATATGCCTAATGTCAAATTACACAAAAGTTTTCCTGTTAATGGCTTGACCACAACCAAATCAGCTTTGGTCCTTAATAGTGTGAAGACATGTAGTAATTAAAACCTACTGACCCTAAACCATATTTGACCCTCAGTTTAGTTTATCCCTCATGCCCTTGTGTTCTAATAAATCTCTTCCATTGAATAATTCCACCATCTTCTGTACCTAGTTATACCCCTTGATATATGTGAAAGCTGCTATCATACCCCCCCACACATCCCCTCTCTGCTCCAAGTTTAGTTCCTCTAGTCTTTCTTGGTATGTTGTGTGACACAGGCCATATACCATTGTAGTTGCCCTTCGTTGCCCTTTCTCTAATGTATTTATGTTCTTCTGGAGATATGGCCTCCAGAGCTGAACACAACTTAGACTAACCCATGTGTAACCCATCATTTTCTAATCATCTAATCAAATGTTCATTCATTTAGAATAAAAATAAAATTCTTAACTGTTAATGCCACTTTTATGATTAAATCACATACATAAAATGATCTTTTTTATGGCCAGCCAGTTGGTGCTTTTAGTTTAAACCTCTTCTGTAAACTTCTATATTTTTGTCGCGTGCGATGCGTAATGTCATTGAATTGGCATCCAAGGTGCAGCAAGATTGAAAGTGAGATTACAAGTATTGATTGGAGCTTACTAGAAGAGCTGGTGTGTGAAAGGCACAATCCATTCTCTTTGTATCAGAGTGAGCCGTTTATGAGAGATCATTACCACTTGTCCTCTTCACAATACAACAACTAAACTCCCTATGATAACAATACATTACAAACACAGTATATCAGACAGCACAAACATTACACACAGCTAAAATAAGCAAGTGGTAAATTAGGCAGTGCTAATCCTGTTAGAGTTGTTAATGCTTTGGTCCATCAATATACATAAAAGGTGGAATATTTTTACGATGGTTATTAAATAAATGCTTTAAGGCTTTTTGGGGGGGGACAAAGGTTCTGATGTGTTAGGAACCCTTGAACCCCCATAATACTGAGGTTTAAGGCAAGTGATTTTCTTTGTGTGTTTAATTCCTCTTTAGCAAACTACTTGCACAAGATGAGAGTGATGATAAAATTCTGTCTGCTTTTGGCATTGGATAAGGGTTAGAAAATGGTCAATAAGGTTTGGAATTGAGAAATATTGATCCAGGTGCTATAAGAAAAGAAGATAAAGTAAAGAAAACTCTCAATTTAAAGTACGGCTGACAGACAAGTGCTTGGAATACAGGTGCCGCTGGACAATACTATTTAGGTTAGGTTTATCCAGGGTTGCCGACCCGGAATATCCGTGAGACTCCCGAAATATGAGCAGGTCTCCCGGTGTCCCGGGAGAGCCGGCAAAGCTCCGGCAAGACCCACCAGCCATCAATTATTACTGTAATCCCTAGCGTTACTAGGGATGTGCGGGGCTTGATGATCTCA
>WWET01001812.1:119803-130777 GCA_011038615.1 Limnodynastes dumerilii | reverse complement strand
TATATGTTTTTATTTTTATATTTACCATATTTTTATTCTTATTTTTTACCAATAAATTTTCCTTCAATCCAATCCAAATATATACACGTGAAGGATGTGTATCTATTGTTCTTGTTCAGAATCTAAGCCGTTCACTAAGATTTGCTATTTATTTTAGGTATTTATATGTTTTTATTTTTATATTTACCATATTTTTATTCTTATTTTTTACCAATAAATTTTCCTTCTATTCAATCCAAATATATACACGTGAAGGATGTGTATCTATTGTTCTTGTTCAGAATCTAAGCCGTTCACTAAGATTTGCTATTTAGGTTATTTTAGGTATAAATTTTGTATACTATAGCATAAATGTTTATTATAAATATATTGTATCTATTATACTATTGCTTTTGCTTTTAATGTTGGGTTATTTTAAGATATACAAATGATAATAATACTATTAAGGATCACTAAAGGATCTCTCACACCAACCAATTATCTTTGATCCACCTGTGAGAAGGGTATTTAAAGAGTATCCCTTCTATCTTCATGATTCCCGCTCTCTGACGAAACCACGTAAGGAGAAACGCGTAAGAACTCGTATCTATCTGTATCTACTTGCAACGTTTACTATCGGACAAAGTGTACATGACCCTTAACTGATATCACCATATTGAGTCCGCTACCTATTTCTCCACTACTTGCCTGCCTATTCTCTGCTCGTCAGTCCATACCATCTGGACTTCCAGTGGACTCAGTTCAACACGGCTCTGAGAGCCCCCTTTCCACCTTTTGTAAGAGGCAGCTATCTATTACCAGCTGACTTGCCTACCTGTACACTGCACCAACAGCAGACCATCATCAGACACCACCAGTCACCTGTGTGTCCTGACTTCTTTTTGGAGACAACACCATCTCCACATGCTGGCTGGTTCTTTCCCACGGCTATGATCATCTAGCCTATTCGGTGGACTGAAACGAACCACTCAACCATCTGTGAGTAAACAGCTTTTCTTATATTTACATCACTATATTGGAGTATTATTATTACTCCCAGAGGCTCGACAACAGCCTAAACGGAGTCAGATTTCTACCGACAGACAGCAATATCAGCTGACATTTTATTTGTCTGATCCATATGCACCTCTTGCCTTATATAATCTGCTACTGAATAAAGGTAACAGCACCATCATTTTGAATATTCTGGACAGACATTCATATTTCACAGTGTATTTCAAGCGGAGAACTATTTCCATCGTCTCAATACCAGTCTAAGCATTGTATCCTCTGCTGGATTATATAGATTATACATTAATGGTTCTTTTTATGGTCCAGTGATCTGATTTCTATTCCAAGAGACATTGTTCAACATGTACACCTTGATTGCCTTGTGGCATAATTTTGTTTCATGTTGACACATGCTGGATTTAACTATTGTTACTATTGTTGCAACCTATTGATACGTTTTTTAACAATATTTATTATTTGGTGTTCTAATAAATACCCCCTTATATTCACTCCCAGCGCTTCCATATCTTTCTATGTTTTTTGCATTTGGGTCTAGTCATCCCTAGGTAGCAGCTGGAGTAATATTTTAGGAGAGAATTATTTATTTTTACTGTTTTATACTGTTTATTCTATATATAGGGATCATTCCTTGAGCGCTGAAAATCTTTCTCTCTATAGCTTTACTATCACACTGTTATTTAGACTTCGGATAGGAAATCTCACCTCTCAACTCTAATACTGTTTACAACAGATGAAATATGAATCCCCTGCAATCAACATGGTTTAGCCCAGGCGTAACTTTCCTCTCTTATTTTCAGTCTCTGAATCAGGTCCTTAGTTAGTAATTGTTAAATACATCTAACTATATCGATTACTACTATATATCCATGTCTGGCGGTTCTGGATGTTCTAATATTTCGCTGTATTTTTAGATTTTCAATCTATTGAATTTTTTATATATAAGATCAATAAAAGTTATATTTTAACTTTTACTAGGCTTGTGGTTGTTCACTGAAGAGGTTCTAATCAAACTTTCCTAGTGTCAGCCTGGCTTTTTCTTTCTGCTTTGTGACTTCCGAATCCCGAGTAGCACTCACATCATTTCCATACCGGTGCAACGTATTTTTCTTTGTGTGCTTAAATAATTTTACAACAGGTCCACTCAGACACTATATGAATGGATCGAAGTGAGGAAGAATGACTCGTCGATGCCATATGGAAAATGTTAGCCTTTGCCACGGGAGCACTAGTTTTCCATTGTGATTGTGTGTAAATATAAATAACAGGATCCACATTTGCGTCTGATACCCCAGTTCCGCAAGCTGCTTGCAGAAGTTGATTGTTTATCTGGCACTTGTGTGCCAGATGTTACGCAACGGAACTCCTAGCGTACGATACTTGGCTCTGTTCACATTCCTAGGGCCTCATTTACTAAGGTCGATTTGAGTAAAATCGCCGGAGATTGCAGTAGTTTACCTGCGATTTTCAAGTCTCTGGATTTACTAAAGCAAAATCGCCACAAACTCTCCGGAGATGAGTGAGAATGAACTTGCCGGAGATGAGTGAGAATAAACTCGCCAGAGATGAGTGGAGACTTAAATCTCTGGTGTTTAAATCTCTCTGGCGATTTTTGCATGAGGAGCATACAAATCTCTGGATTTACTAAGGGGAAACTTTCAAAATCCCCGGTATTTGGGCTTAAAGTCTCCCGAGATAAATCTCAGGGGGGTCAGTGGAGACTTTGCTAAAATCGCTGACAAATGATCATGTAATCATGTGTCAGGGTATAAAAGTAAGGTGTAAAAGGCTTTGTTGCATTTTGTGAGTAGGCATTGCAGCATTTTGCATGTGAGTAGGCTTTGTTGCATTTTGTGAGTAGGCATTGCAGCATTTTGCATGTGAGTAGGCTTTGTTGCATTTTGTGAGTAGGCATTGCAGCATTTTGCATGTGAGTAGGCTTTGTTGCATTTTGTGAGTAGGCATTGCAGCATTTTGCATGTGAGTAGGCTTTGTTGCATTTTGTGAGTAGGCATTGCAGCATTTTGCATGTGAGTAGGCTTTGTTGCATTTTGTGAGTAGGCATTGCAGCATTTTGCATGTGAGTAGGCTTTGTTGCATTTTGTGAGTAGGCATTGCAGCATTTTGCATGTGAGTAGGCTTTGTTGCATTTTGTGAGTAGGCATTGCAGCATTTTGCATGTGAGTAGGCTTTGTTGCATTTTGTGAGTAGGCATTGCAGCATTTTGCATGTGAGTAGGCTTTGTTGCATTTTGTGAGTAGGCATTGCAGCATTTTGCATGTGAGTAGGCTTTGTTGCATTTTGTGAGTAGGCATTGCAGCATTTTGCATGTGAGTAGGCTTTGTTGCATTTTGTGAGTAGGCATTGCAGCATTTTGCATGTGAGTAGGCTTTGTTGCATTTTGTGAGTAGGCATTGCAGCATTTTGCATGTGAGTAGGCTTTGTTGCATTTTGTGAGTAGGCATTGCAGCATTTTGCATGTGAGTAGGCTTTGTTGCATTTTGTGAGTAGGCATTGCAGCATTTTGCATGTGAGTAGGCTTTGTTGCATTTTGTGAGTAGGCATTGCAGCATTTTGCATGTGAGTAGGCTTTGTTGCATTTTGTGAGTAGGCATTGCAGCATTTTGCATGTGAGTAGGCTTTGTTGCATTTTGTGAGTAGGCATTGCAGCATTTTGCATGTGAGTAGGCTTTGTTGCATTTTGTGAGTAGGCATTGCAGCATTTTGCATGTGAGTAGGCTTTGTTGCATTTTGTGAGTAGGCATTGCAGCATTTTGCATGTGAGTAGGCTTTGTTGCATTTTGTGAGTAGGCATTGCAGCATTTTGCATGTGAGTAGGCTTTGTTGCATTTTGTGAGTAGGCATTGCAGCATTTTGCATGTGAGTAGGCTTTGTTGCATTTTGTGAGTAGGCATTGCAGCATTTTGCATGTGAGTAGGCTTTGTTGCATTTTGTGAGTAGGCATTGCAGCATTTTGCATGTGAGTAGGCTTTGTTGCATTTTGTGAGTAGGCATTGCAGCATTTTGCATGTGAGTAGGCTTTGTTGCATTTTGTGAGTAGGCATTGCAGCATTTTGCATGTGAGTAGGCTTTGTTGCATTTTGTGAGTAGGCATTGCAGCATTTTGCATGTGAGTAGGCTTTGTTGCATTTTGTGAGTAGGCATTGCAGCATTTTGCATGTGAGTAGGCTTTGTTGCATTTTGTGAGTAGGCATTGCAGCATTTTGCATGTGAGTAGGCTTTGTTGCATTTTGTGAGTAGGCATTGCAGCATTTTGCATGTGAGTAGGCTTTGTTGCATTTTGTGAGTAGGCATTGCAGCATTTTGCATGTGAGTAGGCTTTGTTGCATTTTGTGAGTAGGCATTGCAGCATTTTGCATGTGAGTAGGCTTTGTTGCATTTTGTGAGTAGGCATTGCAGCATTTTGCATGTGAGTAGGCTTTGTTGCATTTTGTGAGTAGGCATTGCAGCATTTTGCATGTGAGTAGGCTTTGTTGCATTTTGTGAGTAGGCATTGCAGCATTTTGCATGTGAGTAGGCTTTGTTGCATTTTGTGAGTAGGCATTGCAGCATTTTGCATGTGAGTAGGCTTTGTTGCATTTTGTGAGTAGGCATTGCAGCATTTTGCATGTGAGTAGGCTTTGTTGCATTTTGTGAGTAGGCATTGCAGCATTTTGCATGTGAGTAGGCTTTGTTGCATTTTGTGAGTAGGCATTGCAGCATTTTGCATGTGAGTAGGCTTTGTTGCATTTTGTGAGTAGGCATTGCAGCATTTTGCATGTGAGTAGGCTTTGTTGCATTTTGTGAGTAGGCATTGCAGCATTTTGCATGTGAGTAGGCTTTGTTGCATTTTGTGAGTAGGCATTGCAGCATTTTGCATGTGAGTAGGCTTTGTTGCATTTTGTGAGTAGGCATTGCAGCATTTTGCATGTGAGTAGGCTTTGTTGCATTTTGTGAGTAGGCATTGCAGCATTTTGCATGTGAGTAGGCTTTGTTGCATTTTGTGAGTAGGCATTGCAGCATTTTGCATGTGAGTAGGCTTTGTTGCATTTTGTGAGTAGGCATTGCAGCATTTTGCATGTGAGTAGGCTTTGTTGCATTTTGTGAGTAGGCATTGCAGCATTTTGCATGTGAGTAGGCTTTGTTGCATTTTGTGAGTAGGCATTGCAGCATTTTGCATGTGAGTAGGCTTTGTTGCATTTTGTGAGTAGGCATTGCAGCATTTTGCATGTGAGTAGGCTTTGTTGCATTTTGTGAGTAGGCATTGCAGCATTTTGCATGTGAGTAGGCTTTGTTGCATTTTGTGAGTAGGCATTGCAGCATTTTGCATGTGAGTAGGCTTTGTTGCATTTTGTGAGTAGGCATTGCAGCATTTTGCATGTGAGTAGGCTTTGTTGCATTTTGTGAGTAGGCATTGCAGCATTTTGCATGTGAGTAGGCTTTGTTGCATTTTGTGAGTAGGCATTGCAGCATTTTGCATGTGAGTAGGCTTTGTTGCATTTTGTGAGTAGGCATTGCAGCATTTTGCATGTGAGTAGGCTTTGTTGCATTTTGTGAGTAGGCATTGCAGCATTTTGCATGTGAGTAGGCTTTGTTGCATTTTGTGAGTAGGCATTGCAGCATTTTGCATGTGAGTAGGCTTTGTTGCATTTTGTGAGTAGGCATTGCAGCATTTTGCATGTGAGTAGGCTTTGTTGCATTTTGTGAGTAGGCATTGCAGCATTTTGCATGTGAGTAGGCTTTGTTGCATTTTGTGAGTAGGCATTGCAGCATTTTGCATGTGAGTAGGCTTTGTTGCATTTTGTGAGTAGGCATTGCAGCATTTTGCATGTGAGTAGGCTTTGTTGCATTTTGTGAGTAGGCATTGCAGCATTTTGCATGTGAGTAGGCTTTGTTGCATTTTGTGAGTAGGCATTGCAGCATTTTGCATGTGAGTAGGCTTTGTTGCATTTTGTGAGTAGGCATTGCAGCATTTTGCATGTGAGTAGGCTTTGTTGCATTTTGTGAGTAGGCATTGCAGCATTTTGCATGTGAGTAGGCTTTGTTGCATTTTGTGAGTAGGCATTGCAGCATTTTGCATGTGAGTAGGCTTTGTTGCATTTTGTGAGTAGGCATTGCAGCATTTTGCATGTGAGTAGGCTTTGTTGCATTTTGTGAGTAGGCATTGCAGCATTTTGCATGTGAGTAGGCTTTGTTGCATTTTGTGAGTAGGCATTGCAGCATTTTGCATGTGAGTAGGCTTTGTTGCATTTTGTGAGTAGGCATTGCGGTATTTTGCATGTGAGTAGGCTTTGTTGCATTGTGCATGTGAGTAGGCATTGCTGCATTTTGCATGTGAGTAGGCATTGCTGCATTTTCCATGTGAGTAGGCATTGCTGCATTTTGCATGCGAGTAGGCTTTGTTGCATTTTGTATGTGAGTAGGCATTGCTGCATTTTGCATGTGAGTAGGCATTGCTGCATTTTGCATGTGAGTAGGCATTGCTGCATTTTGCATGTGAGTAGGCATTGTTGCATTTTGTATGTGAGTAGGCATTGCAGCATTTTGTATGTGAGTAGGCTTTGTTGCATTTGGCATGTGAGTAGGCATTGCAGCATTTGGCATGTGAGTAGGCATTGCTGCATTTTGCATGTGAGTAGGCATTGCTGCATTTTGCATGTGGTAGGCATTGCTGCATTTTGTATGTGAGCAGGCATTGTTGCACTTTGTATCTGCATTCTACCGAACCTACTAGGCATGCTAAATAGCATGTATGGGTGGCAAATGACACTTTTGTACAGATCTGCATACGGACGAACACAGATTTGATAGGAATAGGTAAGATAGGAATATGGATATGTATATTGCCTAAAGTTGGCATGTGAGAGGAGAATGAAAGGGGAGTTCATTTTCCCCTTCCTTACAGACTTCCAGACCTATGGAACACGTGTATCCGATCCCTTGATTTTATGTACAGAAAAATTGTGAAACAGAACTGTAAATGCAGCCTTTTACGACAATAGAAAGGATAATAAAGATTAATATTGCTCAATATTGCTGTTTTTTTTTAAGACCACCCCATTCGATCCTTCTATATACCTTTTATGTTTGGATGTCAGTTACTGTAAACCACTGACAAAAGCTATGGTTGTGGAAAAGGCACTTCATTCTAGTCAGACCAGTATATCAAACCTTGTAAAAGGAACAACTTTGCATAGCATCCAATCAGATTATAGTTATCATAAGTCTTTCACATTCTAATAAAGCGATAGCTATAATTTGATTGGTTGCCATGTGAATTGCCTCCATTTGTGCACTTAGAAGGTTTGATTAATTGGCTGGTCTCTGCAGAACGTATTCCATTTATTCCAGAATGAGAAGACATACAGTATATTGATTGTTATCAGTGACACAGCACTGTGCCATGGACATATGAGATTTGTTTACCTTTTTGCAAACAAAATCGCCAGGTAAATAGACAATGGATTTCAGCCTCAACAGCAAGTCTTGGATCATCTGGGAATCACAGCCCTGGTAAATTAATGAATAAAAACACATACAATGTTATTAATGAGATGTCACATTATAATCTCATACAGTAGACAATTAGCCTAATATTGCTGTGAGCATTTGTTAAAATGACTTACAATATCTGAAAGATTTATCACCAGAATATTTAGCAATCATCCAGTCAGTTATCTTATAACACCACAATACACGAAAAAGGTAAATGATAAGATCATAGAAACACCTGGTGAGATCCACCAGTGTGTGTGTGGCCAATATGAGCAATGGCCTTGCCATAAACTATTAGGCTGAGTGGCAGGGCCTGAGTGCAGCCATCTTAAATAAAAAAGGAAATGAACATCATACAGTGGGTTTCGCAACATGGTGGGGAAACTAGAGGCCAATAGTAAAACATTAAAATTTTGTGTACTAACCGTTTAACAGCTGCTGGCTTCCTGCAGGGATCAGACAATGGAGCTGAACCCCCTCAATTCACTGGATGTCATATAGTTGTTCTGTAGGATGTTGAATGGGTGACATTAGCTTCATTGTCTGATCACTGCAGGAAGTCAGTTCTGTTAAATGGTAAGTAAACAAAGTTTTAATGATTTCTGAAACCCTATTTAACTTACCCCTGTAGGTGGGCTCGTCATGTATGGCAGACTTTTCCCCTAATTTTGGGAAATGTATAACTAAGCACAACTGTATTTTCCCTTTGCTATCTTTTGATATATATAGCTACAGGACATAAAATTAAAAGGAGTGTGGGTTTTGGAGTCTGAAGGGTTATCTCTAGCAAATCACTGATCTAGAGAAGCAGGCTAGAATTTATTACCAACAATTAACATGATCCTTTAGAATGTCCTCTAAATGACCTATAACGCAGGACTCCACCCTTCCCTCTGATGTTCGCAGTAGATAAACTTGAAATATTTCATACTTACTTTGAACAATTCCACGTTGCTGACAATAGCCAAGTTCACATCCACTGCGATAGCCAGTTGCATCTTTGTGGGCATTTCCTCCAGGAGTTCGGATTCATCTGCAGCCATGCCATTGTTCAAAATATTAACAGGCCGACAAGCGCCAAAAGATTTTTTTCATATTTAAATAAACATTAACTTTTTATTAACTATTGCTTAAGCTTTCTACATAATAAGCTCATTTCATACCCAGCATTCCTTGCGAGTCCCACGTATACTCATACCAGGTCCTCACTCGATTCTGTACATAGTGGGGGATTTTATTTCTGTGCATGTATGAGACAGTTTTGTCCACACTGGCATGGTAATAGCTATGTCCTGAGGTTGCTGCACCAATAACATCCCGCATCTATCAGAGGAATTCAGAATTGGCATTTGTTAGTATTTCCCCCAACAAATCGAACACATAAGACTGCTTTAATAATAAATGTTGTGGTAGGTAGTTGGTTTTGGCTGGTCTTTGTGATCTAATGCTATTTAGGTTACACACAGACATTATTAAAAATATCATATGTACAACCAGTATTTGTTTGGTCTGAAAAAGACTCAATTAAAGCTACAAGTTAGTACCTTTTCCCCTCTGTTGTACAACAGTCATTTGTATGCCCCTCAGTCAGGCTCCCTGTTCACTAAATACTTTGGTGCCCCAAGTCCTTTTTATGCCCACTGTCAATGTCAGAACAAAAAGAGGCCCTGCTCCAGGTAGTCACATGACTGGGCTGCTGAAAAGGTGGCTGTACTGAGTACCCCTGAGTATACCCATAAAAAGATGATATGATCACCCGAATCACGTCTTTAACAACATCTTTACGTGTTATGTGTTTCCTGAAATGAAAAGTTGTTGGAAAAATTTCTGAAGGTAAAACTAAGAAACAACTGTATATTCTAAAGAGCAGGATGGGAATGGTACATAAACAGATGGGATTTGGTCATGGGACTCTTTCTGTGGCATATATGCAAAATCCTAAATCTGCAATGCCTAAGGGGGTGCAGTGAAACACTGCATTGTAGTTACACATTCCCAAGTGCTCTGGTCTTTAAAGAATGTGCGTAGTTATTTAAGTAAGAAGAGGCGTGAAACGTCAGCCTCGGACCATTTAGAAGAAGAGTGGGTGGATGGAGGGATTTAAATGAACTGGGTAGGGCATGGGGAAGGGATATTCAAGCACTCTTAACTGCCATAAGGATCTTAAAAACAGGGGTTGTGGGGCAGGAAGGGTAAGTTAGGTGTTGTCTGATCTACAATAGGAAACTTATAATATGTCATGTAGTATATTATTATCTTTTAATGTGGAAAGCTTTATCAGAGTATGCTTTTTATTATTTAAGTTATAATTAAAGAGGTATAAACAACATGTGACTATTGTGTGCCGTTTCACATGTACATGTATAAAAAAAAATCTTTCAACCATATTGATGATTGAATAAATGTGTTTAAAGTAAGATAGGTTTTACATAAGTCATTATAATTACAGAAACAAAGGCTAGATTTACCAAACTTCCCAAAAGAAAAAATGTAGATGTTGCCTCTGGCAACCAATCAGATTCTAGCTCTCATTTCCCTACCAGAGAATGGCAACTTTTCAGTAGTTTAGTAAATTTAGCTCTAAATGTTTAAAGACTTCTTTCTAACTGTGAACCTGATCCAAAGCTCCGTAACTAAGAGAAAAACAGGTGAAAATTTAAACCTGGGAAAAACCACGTTTCTCCTTATTCTCAAACTACATCTGTTGATGTGTCCAGACTGATATTATGACTATTCCTCTTGTTTAGAAAATCATAAACCCAAAAATATTGATTGAATATGAATGATTACTTTTTATTATTATACTGGTTATTATTATAGAATGTTTTGAAAACAAAATTAGAATTAAAATTAGAGGTAAACTTTCATGTTGTAGATATAAAATAAAGCTATGCAGCATTTGAGTTCTATGAGCAAAAGCAAAATACTTTCTGTACATGGAAAACATGATTTTTTTATTTTAATTCACAGTGAAACATGGTTTGCCCAGGTATAATAGTACATATATTTGCTGTTACTTTCAAACTCAGGATCAGCCCTCTTATGCCTGGATCCCAGTTAGGTAATTACTACAGTTTTAGGTATTTTAATTTGCATTTGCACCCGTTGGCCCCCAAGTGAATGTGCTAATTATGCTGGTTGTAGGTAAACACACTACAAAAGCTGGTCAAGCTTTATTTAAAGATGCATATAATGGAGAAAAGGGTTACAGTTGTATTTATTTTGTGTCACTTGCTTGTAACGAAATACTGTAAAAAAGGGGCACAATTCAGCATGAGACCCACGATCTCTATTCATTTGTTCAGACATTGGGGTAGATCCTGAACAACGTTTGCAGTACGTTTGTTCGCGTAGCGAATTTTCGCGTACGTAAATTCGCTACGCTACCCTTAACACACCCCCTGCACGGACGTATTTTGTGATAATACGCTACCCAAACCCTACCTTAACTTTTCCATACGCAATACGTCC
>WWET01001812.1:96910-109736 GCA_011038615.1 Limnodynastes dumerilii | reverse complement strand
TGAATCGATCGCAAGCACTTAAGATCTTAAGTGCTGCGAATCTTTAAGATCTTAAGGATTTGCATGGAAATGGGCGGGGGGAGGCAGGGAAATGAGGGAAAGTGGGCGCGGGCTGACACTTAGGATCTTAAATGAACGCTACCACGTCACTTAAGATCCCAAATGACAGCGTAGACTTAGGGCAAGTCAATGGTGGTCTAAGTTTAAGATCCACCGCTGTTTGCAAGGGGAGTGGCTGTTTATGCAGTGGGCTGGAACAGGGTAAGATCTTACCTAAGGTGCGTATATTTGCGATCTTTTCGCAATCACATCTCTGAATCAGCCCGTATATATTTAAACCCTGGGACAAAACTAAACTGATCTTGGTGTATTTTATATGATTTTGGGGAAAGGAAGAGATAAATGGAAAGGGAGCTGAACAAACAAATAGCCAATGATGGCTTAAAGTATGTTTGTGGAGACACCTGTCATGCATTACATTTAATCTTTGTACTAAGTTATAAATATACATGTAGTAATGAAAGAAACACATGCACATAATAGCAGCATTCTACACAAGTGTTACAGGTTATAACAGGACAAATCTGACATTCAACACATACTGTAAAAGAGTGAAGGATCCCAGTGTCCTATCTGAGACAGTCCTAGGCCCATCATATTGCCAACCTGAGGCTCTCCAGATGTTATAAAAGTCCCAGCATCATTTAACTGCTTATGTATATCTAAAAACTGGCAGTGCATGATGGGATTTGCAGTTCTGGAGAGCCACAGGTTGGTGAGGTCTCTTCTATCCATTCAAAGTGCCGCATTTAATCTTAGTTTAAAAGTATATGCAACAAAAAAAATCCTGAAATACATATCCATTATACGCTAACACAAGCATGCTACACAAGTGTTACAAGTCATACCACACAAAACCTACTACTAGGTCTTATTAAATCAAGTCCAGAAAACAAATGTTTTCATATTTTTCCAGATTATATTATATATCTACAATCTATTAATATAGTATATTCGTTAGAGTTCTTTACTCCTACTAACCTCAAAAACACACATTTTTAATTAATAAATAAGTCAGAAATTATTGAAAGCAGCCAAGAATTGAATAATAGTCTAAATATTGGACCAATACACTAAATGTGACCAAGAAATGACAACTTAAACACCCCATTATATTATGTTTCAGAAGAGCTTAGTTATCAATTACAAAGAATACATGGTAAGTGCCCCTTTATTTTATTGGTAAATGATTTAGAATATTATAATTCATTGAATTTTTCACTGTCACTTATTAATAATAAAAATGTGTGTCTCAGGGACTCTGAAAATAGTATTCTTTTTTTTTCCCTCACAAATCTACAGCAAAGACTGATAACATTTTATGGCTATTGATATCGGCGGGCCTATCAGACCCCTATAACATCTTAAGCCATTTCTATCCATCCTAGCTCCACCTCAAAAGCAACAAAAATCAGGGTTGCTGACTCTCCCGGACTATCCGTGAGACTCCCTGAAATTTGGGCTGTTCTCCCGGTATCCCAAGAGAGCCGTTAAATCCACCGCAGCGGACTTGAGGCTGTGGTTTCATGCAAACATGCAAACCACAGCCTCAAGTCCCACCCCCCAGCTTAGCAACACTACAATTTATAGTGTTACTAGGGACTGGGCGGGACCTGATGGCGCAATGGCATGAAGTGGTCTGTACTTCCCATAACTGCTTCTTGCTTTAATATGGCTGATTTATTAGAAATGAACATGAGGTCCAGTAAAACAAAGCAACATTTTTGAGTTACACAGAACTTGCACTCTTCTTCCTGCAGATGCAGGTTATATGTAATAACAACAATGTTTTTTTGTTACTGTTAGTTTACTTTGGGAGTCTGACCCCTCCCCATTATGGCCGCTGCACACTGTTCAAATGGCAGGAGTGTCTTAATACATCCCTCCTGAGTACACATATAGCAAACGGATAGGGACTCACCTACAGGAGGTGCCTTGACGATGAGCAGGTGAGATAACCCAATATAGCCTCCACCTCCCCTCTCTGTCAATCTCTACACTGGCTTCCTGTCCCCTTCAGAATTCTCTTCAAGCTCCTCATCACAGCTTACAAGACTCTCCTCCTCCACCGCTCCCTACCTCTCCTCCCTTATCTCCATCCACACTCCCTCCCATCCCCTCTGCTCTGCTGGTGACCATCGCCTCAACTCCAACCTCATAACTACCTCTCATTCCCGCATTCCAAGACTTCTCCCGGCCGCCCTTCTCCATTGGAACAACCTTCCACATTCTATCAGGCAATCCAATTCTTCAAACGCTCCCTCAAAACCACTTCTTCAGGCTAGCCTACCCTTCCTCCACCTAAGTTTACCTGCCCTCCCCATCTTCATAACTGTGTCTCTTGTTTATTTGCCCTCTCTCACTTAGCATGTTAGCTCTTATGACCAAGGTCCTCCTCCCTCCTGTCATCACCCCTCTACCTTGTCTTCATCACTTCCACCTTTTTCTCTCTACTGTCTATCTTTGTCCTTATTCACCTGCTTCTACACACATATCCAGCATCTTTATTTTCCTTACATATTGTTCAGTTTTTTTGTTTTGTTTTGTTTTGTTTGTTTTTTGTACTGTATTTTAATTTTGCTTTGTACATGTATTGTATTCCTTATTCATGTTTTTATACCCTCTGTTCATTATTGTATTGAATTGTATGTCACTATTGTCTTTGCTATTGCCTCTGTACAGTGCTGCGAATGCTGTGTGGCGCCTTATAAATAAACGGTAATAATAATAATAATAATAATTGTGACCAGGGCCACAATCAGAAATTGTGGGGCCCAGGACTGACAAAATATGCAGCCCCCCCCCCATTACCCAAGTTCCAAAAATGAAAATGAGCCTCTCTTGCAACTCTAGGGGGCAGTCTGACGGCGCACCACCCCTGATGTAACACTTCGTGACATTGGGCCTGATCCAGAGCTACGACCGCAAGCGAGCGTACGCTCATCGTAAGCGAAAATTCGGTAAAAAACTCGCAACGCGCATGCCCAGTATGACAGCTTCCGGTCGCCCGGGCGTCATGAGCGAATAGCGGTCGTATTGTGAGCGAATTTTTCGCTCGATGGGCGTGCGTTCAGTACGATGGTCGCCTGGGCGCCCGTTTTACTACAGGGAGGCGGGGATAGCCATTTAAATTGTACAGTATGGGCGTGCTAAGCCCGTACGCTCAGCGTATTTTGTGCGAAAATTCGTACGGCCGACGGTCGTACCCAGTGTAGGGTATAGGCGTCCTAAGCAGGTACTTTACTATGGGAGTGTTAGGGGCGTGTATGTTTATTCGCACGGTCGAACGTACGCATTCGCTCGCCGTGCGAATTTTCGTAACGCTGGATCAGGCCCATCATCACCCAGCAGGGCCGGCCCTAGCCAATTTAGTGCCCTAGGCGAGATTTTGGCTGGTGCCCCCTGGGCAAAAAATCCACTTAGTGTTTAGACGTGCACTAAAAAACTATGTCACAAAAAGCAACTGATTTTAAATTAACCGTAAAAAACTACCTTCGGTATTTGTAAACTGGCCACCTCCATAAGCAAACTTCTGAAACTGAACCAGCATGAAGGAGATAGCCAAATATTTCTGGGATTCAGTGACATCACCCCCTATTCAGGGAGTGTCAATATAACATTGTATATAAATAGAAATTATAGTAGAAAAAAAAAGCAATGAACAGCATCACAAGCCATAGGTAAAATAAAACAGAGATCACATAGAATTAGTGGACTGTGTGTGCACGAAGGGCCGTATCCACACTTAAGAAGAATGCTTCTTAAGTGCGTAGTACTAAGAAATTAGCTACTACACATGCATAGTAACTCATTTCATTTCTTACTACGTACTTAAGACGCTTTCTTCTTAAGTGTGAATCCGGCCCCTAGGGCCAGATTTATAAGCTGCCGTTTTGGAATAGTGGAGATGTTGCCCATAGCAACCAATCAGATTCTAGTTCTCACTTTTCTATTACATACTAGAGAATGTCAGCAATAATCTGATTGGTTGCTATAGGCAACATCTCCACTTTTCCAAACTCACAGTTTAGTAAATCTGGCCTTTAGTGTGTGATCTGTAGGTGTGAATAAATTGGATTTTGCAATTTAAAAACTAACTCAATTGTGCTTTTAATACAGTACTAGTTAACAAAAGCATATAAAAATATTTGGTAAGCCTCTACAAAGAAAATCAATACAAGTTTAATTGCAACCACTTAAAACTGTATTTTCACATTAAATGTACCAAGAGAACACAGATGACATTTATTAAATGCATATTACTATTGATAAATCAACACTTCTATAAAAAAAAAATAAGGACGAAAGCAAAATACATATATTATTAGATTATGTATGCAAGATAATGCAAAGCAATAGTGAGGAGAAGTACTGGGACCCAGCAGGGCCGCCATCAAAAATTGTGGGCCTGGGACTCACAAAATATGCAGGGCCCTGGGCCCCCACAAGTTCCAAAAATGAAAATGAGCCTCTCTTGCAGTTCTAGGGCGCAGTCCGACGGCGCTCCACCCCTGATGATTGTCATGTCATGTCGTGTCACTATAGATATAGGTCACTATAGATAAAACAAGCCCACAAAACTTCCCTCATACAGGATGAGGACATATTACATAAAGGGTGAAAAAATACAAAAACATGCAAGAAATACATTAACTTCAAAAACATGTCAGCAGCTAATCATAGCACAATTCATAATGACAGACACAATCCTGGATTCATAATATAGTACACAGAAAAATATATTTTTTCATACATTATAAGAGTCACCATTAAATTTTCATATTATAACAGTAAGTGTCAAACTTACCTGCTGCTGATTTTCTTTCTCCTGGAGGCAAAGTTATGTCCACAGTCAGTCCACACAGGAATCCTGGATCACTGTAATGACGTCCTGTTTGAACCTCTGAGGCTACAGCTTTTAGTCAATGGGCCACATTCATTAAAAAACGATTTTGACCCGCGATATTGCCGCGATTTTTAAAAAAAAAATTTCAAATTCATTAACATTCATTAACACACGATTTTTTTCAATCTCAGGCGATGCTCCGCGATGTTTAAAGGGCTTAATCGTGGTGATTTTCATTAGAAAACCACCGCGATTAGCCCTTTAACTAATCACGGCAAATCACCAGACATTAAAAAAAACCTAAGTGCTGCATGGCTGCAAGCCGTAGCCAAAGCTGATCCTTGTAATTCTATCAGCACAACATGGTTACACTTATAATCATGCAGCGCTGCGTGTACTGTGTAAATAAAAAATAAAAAAATCACAAGACACATTAACCCCTACATTGTAAAAATAAAGTATGCATGTAAAAAAAATATTTTCCTAACTAACAATTTACCCTACATGAGTGCACTTACCTTCGGTGGTCATCTCTCCTAATGTAAGTGAAGTGACTTACCTTCGGTGGTCATCTCTACTAATGTAAGTGAAGTGTGTGCAATGTATCGTGTGTATAAAATAATAAAAAATATTTTTACACTCACTATTTGATGTCCGCATCTTGGGAAGCCTTCAAATGTTCTTTTTCAGATGTCTTCTTCTGTTTTCTTCCAGCTTGGATCCTCTTCTCCAGCTGACATGAAGCAGAAGATCTTCCTTACTCCATCGCGGCTTCTTCTTATGACAATCAGGTCGCTAGGGGGCACTGTTTTTATACTACAGGTGACAGTAGAGGACCAATGTAACTGACGTCACCTGTAGTCCTTTTGGGTTTTTTTTTCAACAAAGGATTTTATTCAATAAATAGCGAAAGGTTTAAGACTCTTCTTGTATCACAATGTTTTCAATTTATATTCTCGTTAAAAAAAACACCTATATGCCTGATTCTAAATTTGAAACAATACCCGACTTCAGTAAACTGTTTGCGGAAATCAAGTGTTTTACTGGCAGGGCGCACGCCAGGTGTCACGCTACAGATCTCTCTGACAGGGCCTCAGTCCTTAATCCACATGTCTAATCCCTGCAAGGGGGGCAGGGATAGGCATGCAGATTAAGAAGAGTGGGCACCAGTATGTACTTCAGGGTTGCCAATTTTTAATAGCTTCCTTCCGGGAGACCACGGAGAGAAGCCACAGATGCATACAGGGGGTGGGGCTTAATGACACGATTTATGCAAATCGTGTCATTAAGACCCACCCCTTGACCATTAAGTACTCCTTTTTAGCTTTAATAGGGAGGGGGTGGGGCTTGATGGCGCAAATTGCGTCATCAAGTCCCTCCCTCTCCCTAGAAACACTAGGATACTAGTGTTGCCAGGCAGGGGGCCAGGAGGTGAGGCTGTGCTTTCCATGAAACCAAGGGCCTCAAGTCCCTTGCGGGAGATTTCCAGGCTCACCCGGGATACCAGGAGAACTGTCTGAATTTTGGGAGTCTCCCGGACATTCCGGAATTTCGGGAGTCTGCCGGACATTCCGGGAGAGTCAGCAACCCTGATGTATTTCTAGAAGGATCTGAGTTCAGACGGACACAGATGAGTACAGAGAATTCAACTTACGTGTCCAGAACGCCATACATGAGACGGAAGTGACATGGGAGCTCACGCCCCTCTCACATACTTACATACGTAATGCACGGAGCTCTGGACCCTATATTCTTAGCAATCCTGCTTACCATGTGTTACCTGCTGCTCCATGAGAAGCACGGGCATCGTTTTCACGAAACCTTTGGGACTCAATATTTAATTAAACTGTAAGATTAAACAAAGCCAGGAAGACAAGACAAATATTGATCCCTGTTTCACTCTGCATAACACAAAGTTTTGCTGGTGTCAAAATTCTCTATTTTTGTAATAGTTTTTCTCTTTTTTTCTTTCTGCCTTTCATTGTGATTTGTGCTTTGGGAGCTATCAGGGATCAAAATCATTTTTCATATTTTTAATGATGTTTCTTAGTGTTGCTGAGGTTCGTTGCTTGGAAACTAACTTTTTTTTTTGTTTATCCTGTACCAGTCTTTCTGTCGCCTGGATTGTATTTTTAATAAAGTAAGTATGGTCCATTCGCTGTGCTAAAGCATTTAGGGACCGGGTCCAGAATGATGTCAGGCCAGTTACTCATGCAAGGTGCGTAAGAGGCCTGATTTTACTGGAGAGTGCGTGCGCCCTTTAGATGTTACACTAGTGTTACGTTATGAACACTAGCTTACCTGACAACTAGCTTACCTGGCAACTAGCTTACCTGGGAACTAGCTTACCTGACAACTAGCTTACCTGGCAACTAGCTTACCTGGCAACTAGCTTACCTGGGAACTAGCTTACCTGGCAACTAAGTTGGATTTTATTTTAGAAGAAATGGGCTGTGCTTCCCCTCCGCCTGCTAAGGTGGGCTGGGGGAAGCATGGTAATTGTACAGTGTGGGAGGGGTACTACACACTTTGTTAAAGGCAAGCTTATGGCAGCTTACGTATGAGAGAGGGGGGAGTTCACGCCCCTCTCTTGGTTGGATGGACAGACTCCTACACACGGAAAGCACAAATACCCCTCCCACCCTGTACAATTACCATGCTTCCCCCCACCCACCTTAGCGGGCGGAGGTTAAGCACATCCCATTTCTTCTGACGTAATACTAGCATAACATCTAGGGGGCGCACTTATGCACTTTGCCTGCATAATTGACCTAACGTTATCAACTCTGGATCCGGTTCTTAAATTGTACAGAAAGAGTTGGGTTTATCTCTTACGTACTATCTAGTATTCTGCACAGACTGAGTTCTTAAGTTGAGTCCTGTGCATGGATCCACCTTCCACACGTAGGAGAGCAGGGGGAGTATCCTGTTCTCCTATGTGTAATATTTGGGATAGCTAATTCCATACGTTAGCCTATACACAGAGTTGACTATTAGAGCTGGATCCAGTACATTGTCCTTCAGAGGATGGATGTGAATCAGTGATTCTGCATAGAACCATGTGTTCCTATGCATGGAGTTGCACTGAATCGCCGTCACTGTTCCCATTTATGGGGGCCTCCGTGTGTGCGGGGCTCGACCTGTGGTGGATCCAGCCCTGATCATTGATGGAACAAAAGGGAGTTGTAGAGAACAACTAGGATGGCAACAAGAACAAAGGAAGCGAGAGCTGGAGGAGATGTACACAAGCAAGAGTGACAATTGTCTCCTTTGTATACAACTAATGGGAGGGCTACAGCAAGCGGGAGGGGGGTATGGATGGGATAATTCAGTGTATGTAGATGTAGAATAAAGACGTAATCTAAAATATCATTTATTAGTGATCTCTCTCTCTCTCTCTATATATATATATTTATAAACCTTTTCCTCAGTAAATTATTAGTAACATATCCTGCTGTATAAATGATCCACACTTATTACCAGTAGCAATAGATTTTATTGCACTCTCCTCCTCTCCTGGGGAGTCTAAATCGTACCTTAATTAGTGTGGTATTGATGGAAGTAGATCTGAATTACTGGAGCTAGCAACAGACTGAAAATCACATACCGTAAGCTGTAATTGGACCAGTCAATGACTACAGGTTATCTTTGTTGTCATAAAATTGTTCAACACTTTGCTTTAAATCCCGAGTGTGCGTCCCACTGAACCAGGCTCCCTTTGAGCACACATCTCAGAGTGAGCATCTGTCATTTCAGTACTCATCGCTGTTTTGTGTTTTATACTGTACTTCCTGTTTTTTAAGTGGAGCCAACTAGTTCTTTCAGCTTGAACTCTCTTTCAGCTCTTAGAATAATAGAAAGAGCTGTGAAATGTTTTGAGCTTGTGGAAGACCAGTCAAGTAAATCCCTTTATACTGATGGATTCAAAGGTCACATGTGTTCTTGAGTTAGGGCCTAATACAAATACAAGACGTCTCACTGTGCATGCGAATAGGGTGAACACAGCAGACTCTGTACTGTGTGCTTACTTGGGCAACCAGGATTTCACCATATTCCATGTGTCCACCTATTGCGTCTGATGTCCTGCATCAACCCAGGGGAGGTGTAAGTGCAGAGAGACATACCCTAGGTCAGTGGTTCCCAAACTGTGCGCCGCGGCTCCCTGAGGTGCCACGACACTCACCGGGGTGCCTCTGAATATTTCTATTTCCTATTGTATTCCATTCACTTTCTGTCTTAGGGGTGCCTTGAAAACAATAGGGTGCCTTGAACTGAGAAAGTTTGGGAACCACTGCCCTAGGTGAATGTTATGCCTTAATCAGATAGCAAGTAAACAGTTTAACACAGCTCTTCAAACACAGGTGACAAGCGTCTGTCAGTTCAAGCCATGCCGCTGCACACTGTATTATACTCTATTATAATGACTATGTAGCATTTTCATTTTGTTTTTACATTTAAAGAGTTTTGATCAATGAACAGGGCATTGCCCCTGTATGAAAGCATTGCGCTAAGGAATTTTTACAATGCTTTTTTTTTTAATCATTTTTAATAATTAGTTTTCATAAAACATCATTAAAAAATATTATTAATACAGTTATTTATTTTTTTAATTATTATAAAAAAACACATTTATGTAGGGCCTGATTCAGAACCAATAACGACAGGCGATTTATGCCAGCCTGGGCCCGGTGCTGAGGGAGCTCGCGTAGGAGTCCTGTATAATCTATACTGAGAGAGTGAATGATGTGGAGGTGATCCCTGCACAGCGCGCCGCAGAGGAGGAAGAGGAGTACAGCAAATGTAAGTGAAGGGGAAAAGTTGGGGATAGGAGCAGTAACAGAGGCTGGAGACATACATAAGGGGCAGTAATAAAGCATATTTATATTAAAGGAGAGTCTGAATCCCTGATCTGAAGGTGCGAGTTGCTGTGGGAAGTCTTGGTTGATCTGCCGGGATGCAGATGCCGGGAGAAGGAGCTGAAGAAATCAGTGGGGGTGACGGCCGTCACCGACAGCAAGTCTGCAAAAGGCCCAGGGAGGGTAATCTGCCCGGGTAATCCGTAGCGGAGGCTGGGGGAGGCCCAGAGGTGTCCCGCCGGAGGAGCTGCGGGGCCTAGCTGGCCACGTGAAGTAGGCCGCGAGTAATGGAGGATCTCCTGCCGCGGATCAGGCCGGAAACCAGTGTTGAGGGCTCCCCGAGGGTGAGTGGAACTCACACAGCTATTGTCCGTAGCCGCACTGCAGGTCCAGAGGGTGAATTTATGGCTGGATAGGCAATAGGTACCGGAGCCGAGCTAGCCTGCGTCTTCCCGCTTTGGAAGCCAAACCACGCCCCCCAGTTATTTATTTTTTTAATTATTAGAAAAAAACACATTTAATAATGTAGGGCCTGATTCAGAACCAATAACGAAAGGAGATTTATGCCAGCCTGGGCCCGGTGCTGAGGGAGCTCGCGTAGGAGTCCTGTATAATCTATACTGAGAGAGTGAATGATGTGGAGGTGATCCCTGCACAGCGCGCCGCAGAGGAGGAAGAGGAGTACAGCAAATGTAAGTGAAGGGGAAAAGTTGGGGATAGGAGCAGTAACAGAGGCTGGAGACATACATAAGGGGCAGTAATAAAGCATATTTATATTAAAGGAGAGTCTGAATCCCTGATCTGAAGGTGCGAGTTGCTGTGGGAAGTCTTGACCATTAAAACTGGCCCTAGCTGCGGGTCTGGAAAAGTGGAGATGCTGCCCAAAGCAACCAATCAGATTCTAGCTGACATTCTCTAGTATGTAATAGGAAAGTGAGAGCTGGAATCTGATTGGTTGCTATGGGCAACATCTGTAACTTTCCAAACCCGCAGCTTAGTAAATGTGGCCCCAAATGTTCCCTCTCCCATACTTACTTCAGCCGTCTTGTCTAACCTTTAAAATCTCTCCCCATTTAGCTCTAACATTATCCACTTCAAGGTCACGCAATTTTCCAGCTCATGTGACAACGCTAAGCGGAAAGGTCTAATGTGTACCCTTTAGCAATCGAGCTAGGGAAAGTCATTTCCCCCTGTTTATTGTCTTCATCTAAAACTACAACAAGCGCGATCCATGAAAATAACAGCAGAACAAATTGTCCAGAAATACATTAGCATATGTAAAAAACGTGCAAAACGATTGACAAAGCATAACAATGACAGAGTAATAGACAGGGGTTGTTCTGCAATGAAAATGCTGAACAAATGTATTTTATTCATAAAAAACAGATCTGGAATAACAAAGCTTTGGGCGAGAGTGTGCCAGGTTGCTCTGCAACACATCGATACCCTTTCCAGCGCCTCTGGCACCGAATTAAACACATACTATTATAGACTGGCATGCTAATGTGTAAACAGCCAGAGCAGAATGCAACAGACTGAGCATAAATAATGAGCGAGGAAGAGGCTGGAGGTGTGTGAAATCTCCTATGTGCGCCCACAAACAGAGCTGTCAAAAGTTCTTTTTTGTTCCAAATAAACATTGTGTAAGTTGGGAAAACATCTAAGTGATATATAGCGCTCCCTCTACTGCGGCTGTTACGCTGCATGTGTAGTAATAAAAGAGAAACAACTGTTTTTGGAAATATTGTTTGACAGGAAAGGCAATGCCCCAAAAGGTGCAGATATTCAAGGTATAAAAGGCTGGATATGATGCTTAAAGCTGGGTACACACTTGTCCGATCCTCTTCAGAGGATGTGGTTTGCCAGTGTTTTGCCACAGACCATCATGCGGCAGTTGATTGGCAGTCTCAAAGAGTGATCTGCCGACAGGTATGAACCTGCATTCTAGCCCTACCCTTAACCCTAACCCTCTGTTACCTGCAGCTTAGCCCTAACCTTCCCCTTCTTGAGTCTTAACTCTAACCCTCCATGTCCCAAAGCCTAACCCTAACCTTCCCTAAAGCCCTAACCCTAACCCTCCTTTCTTAATCCCTAACCTGAGCCTGCGCTATTGGGACTCATTCGCAATAGCAATTTTCTATTTTGTGTATCATTGGTTACTATAGGCAACATCTCCACTTATCCAAACCTGCAGCTTAGTAAATCTGGCCCTTAGAGTTATTTTTTCTCCCCTGCAGTCCAAAATGGTTCTGCCAATTGCAAGGTGCAAATTTGCAACTCTTTCAATGTTACTTCCAACTCTGCATCAGCCCCTCTAAATACAATAGTGGTTTTATTGGCATTTGACAATATTAAGCCTAATGAGTGAGTAAATCACTGGGTGATGTAGACTGTGCATTTTTTGCTGTGATTGGATGAATAACAAAATCCCATCTCTTATTCACAATAATTTACTGATGAGAGGCAGCCAGGGGATGCTTAGGGCAGCATCTTGTACACGAATTTTTTGTGAGTGGTTTGCTGCTTCGAACAGCTGATATGCAATGAACCAAAAATCGCAACATGTTTCCAGGGAGAAAGCGCTATGAAAACGCCCGGAGGATCTTCAAAGAATTCCAAAAGCCACAGGTACCTTAACAATCCTCTAACCCACTTTGTCCCACAGCCTAGCCCTAACCTTCCCCATCCAGCACCATAACTTTCTGTCTTACAGCCTATCCTTAGCCTTCCCCTTCATGTCCCACAGCCTAACCCCAGGGTCGCTGTCATCAAATGCGGAGCCCGGGACCCAGCCGCAGGGCCCCACCCCCTAGGTGACGTCATTGGTGATGTCACATGGGGTGGGGCCCGGAAGACACGTTTTAACAGCGTGTCTTAACGTTCTCTTAATGTTCTCTTAACATACAAGCATACACAGTCAGATGATTACTATCGACTGTCAGAGTCATACAGGCAACACCAGAGTGGAGATCGATTTCAAAAACAGTACCCTCGTGTATATATATATATATATATATATATATATATACATATACACAGAGTTGTGCATACACATAGACATACA
>WWET01001812.1:63166-73219 GCA_011038615.1 Limnodynastes dumerilii | reverse complement strand
TATAATAATAATAATAATAATAATAATAATTTAAAGACTTTGAAACATGCAAAACCTGTATAGGCAGGGACACTAAAACTGTTGGCACCGTCGTGGCATATCTGAACCCCTGGCGTTCACCTTACATTTTAGTGCTTAGTCCATCAGCTGTCACATGCACGACAGCTGAAAGGCTAAGGAAGGGTTTGACAAATACCAGTGCCATGGATTTGCACAAAGAACAGGGACGGAACTACCATTCGTGCAACAGGTGCAATGACACCGGGGCCCATTTTGATGCAAGGGCCCGCAGCCATCATCACCGCATCGCCAAAGCTCACCATCGGATTAACTGGGATATTTTCAGGGCCAAAGCATATTTTTTGCACCTGGGCCCACAACTCACTAGTTCCACCTCTGACGAAGAAGCTAACGCTGGCGAAGTAACTCTGAGGCCTCTTTCTCCCTTGATTTCCCGCTGAAACTACTGGGACAGATGCGCAATTCAGTCTCTGTAGTTTCACCCTACTACGCATGCAGAGTAGCTTATTTATGATATCTACATACCATTTCTGTATGTAGATTGCTTAAGAACGGTCTAAAGATTGCGCTTACAAAATCTACATACAGAAATGGTACATAGATAGTGTAAGTAAGCTACTACGCATGCATAGTGGCTTAATTCTTAAAACAACGTACGTAAGATGAAAACTACGTAACTGTGAATCCGGGACCTGGGTTTCTAAGATTACATTTCTGGAAGCAAACAAAGCACAGATTTATATGAAGAATTCCATAATAACATATCCTTTAGTGTGTGACTTAAACCACCCTTCATGCACCTGTATACTACAGAACAGGGAATACCAGGCAATGTGTTTGCTTTTTGGATAAAGATTGCAATTATTATTTTAAATAACGGAGCATTTTAAGATAATGATAATCACAGATAATTCACACTAGAATTGACTTTCAATTTCAAGCAGTTAATCATGTATTACATAAAAGGATAAGACAACAGACCCAGGGAAATGATTCTTCTCTGGAGCTAAAAGTCAATTCTGCTTCTCGAGATGTTCCCATTACAAAGGATTCCTTTTCTTTGTATGAAATTCTTGGTGAGGTGTGGAATGGGTGCTTAGTGCAGGGAATCAGTCAGTCTACAGGACGACTGCTCTAATCTCCTTCCCTTAACTCTCTTAGGAAAAATATAGCTCAATTTTCAGCACATTAAATGCAATCCCAGGTACCAGAATAAATGAGAAAATGATTGAAAAGTTAATTACAAATTTTACACAAGACACATTGAAAGAGAAAAGAGAAGCGCGACTAAAGTACCAATTAATTTTTCATTTCAAACACTCTACCAATTAATTTTTCATTTCAAACCCTCTTTCTTTTAATGTATGATAGACAGTGAATGTATTTCACTGCATTGAGCGGTCACATTTTAATATCCGCGACCTTACTCTTTTTAAACAATAGCTATATCAATTAATTTAGCATTTAATATTTATGGGGAACTGATGCATGTTAGACAGCTAATTTTAAATATACTATGTTGTCATCGTTATAATTAATCGGGCCACTTAGTGTAAGTAGGCCTGACCCTTAATTACTAACAACACCGAACATCTGCAAGCTGCTTGCGGGAGTCAGGTGTTATTGTGACAGCGAGCATGCACGCGCCAGATGTTACGCTACAGATCTCCTCGCGCATGGAACTTACTTCCGTGAGAGATCTGTCCAACCGGGCAGCATGGAGGCGAGGATAGACACACAGCTTAAAGAGAGTCAGCTAGACACAGGTCCGTGTAGAGAATTTAAGGTAGGGTTCTGGACACATAATTGGCCATATTCATAGATACGTGTGTATAAAGTATGCAAATATACGCACCTACATTGCAAGGAAACACCCATGACACTCCTCTCACACGGACGGGTTCTCGGTGACTTCCGCCACCCTTAAGTCTACGTGTGTACTTACGCCTGTATATTAATTACGTACGTGCGTGTTTATCTTACCGTGCCCTCAAATGTCCTTTTAAATGCTTCCCCCCACCCACTTTCATGTAATTTCTATCGTCCAGAAAAAACCACGCCCCCTACGTACGTATGTCCCTAAGTGTGATTCCCAAGTCCGTGCCGAAAGTACTTACGTGCGTAAATACTACGTAATGTGCATGGAAAAAGTTAGTATACATGAGCAGTTCATCCGATCCTAAAAATACGCACGCAACCACACGCAAAAAAACAGATCTGTGAGTACGGTCCAATGTCCCCTCTCACTTGCAGACTTACAGACTGAAAAAGCGTGGAGGTTTGGATCAGACCCAGTGTCTATACAAGCCTTGCGTTCATGCCTACTGTTTTCCAAGGGACAAATGTAGGAATGTTGGATTGGATCCAGATACCAAACTCTTTCCTTTCGGGGATCTGTCAGCATGTACGAGATACAGCACTTCCCCTGTCACTCCCTTCTCTCATGCAAATATTTCTGTGACTTACTCTGTCATGGGGCAGCCTTAAGTCACAAGAATGGATCAGCGTTCTGTCCGACCGCTGATCCGCTTATAAATACCTATGCCCACCCATACTGTACAATTTAAATGCTTTACCCGGCCCACCCTGGCGGGCGGAGGGGAAGCACAGCCTTTAAACGGAATGGCGATTATGGAAGTTAATTGTGTAAAACACATATGCCCTCCCCTTAAAACACTCCACTGACACATGTCCGTTCTCCCTAAAAGACTGTGTTAAAACTATCTCTGTGTGTTCTCTGTTCACTATGTATTTGTTGTGGTTTGCTGGTTCGATGTACTGATTTTCATGCTGGCCCTAAACTACAGGCAGGGTTCACTGATCCAATACTGTAATGTTAACATGTTTGTCAGGCATTAACGGAAGAAGTTCAAAGGTGATTGAAGAAAAGTAAGATAAATAATGCTCCAGGTCTGACGGCATACCCCCAAGGGTTCTTTGGAGCTAAACTTAGAAATTTCTAGACCGTTATTTTTAATTTTCATAGATTCAATTTCATCAGGCTCTGTACCAAGGGATTGGCGTATAGCAGATGTAGTGTCCTTGTTTAAAAAGGGAATGAGTTCATAACCGGGTAATTATAGACCTGTAAGTCTAACATCAATAGTTGGGAAACTGCTAGAAGATATATTAAGGCTTAATATTAAGGATTACTTGATGTGCAATAAGATTATTAGTAGAAATCAGCATGAATTTGTGGTCATGCCAAACTAACCTAATTAGCTTCTGTGAGAAAATTAGTTTGAACTTAGACCAGGGTAGTGCAGTAGATGTGGTCTACTTAGATATTGCAAAAGTCTTTGATACAGCGCCACACAAGAGGTTGGTCTACAAAATAAGGGAACTGGGTCTAGAAAACAACATTTGTACTTGGTTGAAAACTGTTTGGAGAATAGGGAACAGAGATTTGTAATAAATTTAACAATTTGTAATTGGTAAAAAGTTTTAAGTGTTGTACCTCAAGGTTCTGTGCTGAGGCCACTCTTTTTAATATATTTTTTAATGGCCTTGTTGATGTTTTAGAGAGCAAGGTTTCCATTTTTGTAGTCGACACTAAACTATGTAAGACAATAGAATCAGAGCAATATGTAGATTCTCTACAGAGGTACTTGAATAAATTGGAGGATTTGATGGTCAAAGGAAGATGAGATTTAATATTCTGTAGATAAATGTAAGGTTATGCATTCAGGGATCAATAACAAGCATGCAATCTATAAGCTGAATGTGATAAATTTAGGGGTATCGTTAATGGAGAAGGATTTGGGAGTGCTCATGGACAATAGGCTAAGCAATAGTGCTCAATATCAAGCAGCAGCTGCAAGGGCCAATAAAGTATTAGCATGCATAAAAAGGGGCATAGATGCAAAGGAAGGCTGTGTAATTTTGCCACTATATAAATCATTGGTAAGGTCCCATCTCAAATACAGAGTTCTGTTCTGGGCACCACTCCATAAAACATAAGACATTTTGGAAATAGAAATTGTTCAGAGAAGGGCAACAAAATTGATAAAGGGTATGGAGTCATTGAGCTATGAGGAAAGGCTAGCAAGTTTAGGTTTATGTTTACTTTGGAAAAGAGGAGATACATTAAAAGCCAATATAGAGAACTTTTACAGGAATTTTTTACCCCAAGGACTGTACACAGGACACAGGGTCACCCACTAAGGTTAAAGGAGAGGAAGTTTCACAACCAGTAAAGGAAAGGGTTCTTTACAGTAAGGGCAGTCAAGATATGGAATTTTTTGCCAGGGAAGGTTGTGATGGCAGATTCACTCGATATGTTTAAGAAGGGGTTAGACAAATTTGTACCAGAAAAAATGCATCCAGGGTTACCAGGGCTATTAATTAAAATGAAGGTCAGTAGTGGATCCGGGAAGAAATAGGAGTGCCATCTTGGGTCAACAGGGATTTTCTCAAATTGAAACAGATTGGAGGTTGCTTCATCTGGATCAATTTCATTTATAGATAGGGTTAATGCGAGATCAATTATAGGTTGAACTTGATGGACTGGTGTCTTTTTATAACCCCATCAACTATGTTACTATGTTAATGTGTTACTGTGGACCTGATTCAGACTTAAGAGTTCTTTAAGAAAGCACAGAATAGGAAAAGGGCGCACTTATGTGGCAAGAGCGCTACCATGACACTCCCCTCTAACGGATGGAATTTTGCTGTGCGTCCCATAGCCCTACCTTAACTTCTCCATGTGTATCGTTGTGCTGACATAGTGAACAAAAAGGAAGTTGAGTATAAAATGATACGGCCGTCGTTGGTATCAGTCTTAAAATACAGATTGTCGAAAAGGCAACAACTTCCCATTAGTTTACTTCCTCTAGATCCAAAGTTTGAAAATAAGAGGAAAACAGGTACAAATTTACACTTGGGCAAAATCATAATTTGCTTTTGTTTACTGCACACAGATACTGACCAGCTTTATTTTTAAACTGTTCTTTATACTTGGGCTAGAAAATATCACCTCTCAACTAATACTCTATTCAACAAATTTTATTTACCCACCCTTGGCAGTTCAACACATTTTTTTACCAAGTGCTGGGTACACACTTGAGAGATTTAAAGGCGACAGGCCAACCAATCAATATTTTTTTTGCAAGTTGTTTTAAAAAGAAAATTATGTAAACAAATCCTATATACACACTATGGGCCTGATCCAGAGCTACGATGGCCCGCTGGCCGTAAATACGGCCAGGGTAGCTCTGGTGCACTTCCCCTGTCACTCCCCCTGTGTAAGTGTAGTTACACACAGTTACGCCGGCTGAAAACTACCCTAACTTCAGCAGGCGTAACTGTGTAACTACGCTCACACAGGAGCGTAACCTCCTTAACCCAGCCCTCCCCTCCTAATTACTCTTCCTCTCCCCGCCCAGCTTCCGTAACTACCTGCCCATTCATCCATAACTACGCTGTAGTTACGGACACTAGATCCGTAACTACATCGGTCAAAATATACCCGGCACATGCGCAGAACGGCATTTCTGCCATTCTTATGCAGCCACCCACTGTAAATACAGTGGGCGGCATAACTCAGGATCGGGCCCTATATATTCAGTACTTGTGAATTGTACAATTATATTCTGAAATGATTGCAAGAAAACATCTGTTACCGGTACACATTAGACAAATTAACTGCAGACTTCAACAAGAAAGTAAATAAAATGTACACAATGGGGTGGACTAAATGGAGCAGCTAATATTAACAGACAGTATAATGCTACAGCCCTGTCTATGAACATTAGCTGCTTAGATAGATAGATAGATAGATAGATAGATAGATAGATAGATAGATAGATAGATAGATAGACATAGACCAATGGCCATATTTTGATAAGGCTGTTCTCTCCTAGCCAGTTTCGAACTGGCTGGGATATCGATTGCTGATGCCTCAATGGGGCATAGCATAGGAGAACCAAACACAGTGCTCCGATAGGTAAGTCTAAAAACTAACCCCAACCCTTCTCCTAATCCTCCCTTCCCCCCAGCCTGACCCTGCGGCAGGTCTGCGGCTGGGGAAGTAAAAATGAATGGGTGAGTATGCCATTTGGCATACTCACCCATTCATAAAAATACATTCTAAAATGGTTGCCATTTGAAATAGAGACAGATAGATAGATAGATAGATAGATAGATAGATAGATAGATAGATAGATAGATAGATAGATAGATAGATAGATAGATAGATATTAGATTGGGTGACGTGGGCTATCCCCAATTTTACAAGACAAGGCTCTATCACCCTGGGCTGCTGGAACCATAGAGTGGTACCCTTAAAATTAGTGTTCTGTATCTGACCCTTTATTTTCCCAATAGTTTGAAGATAGAATATGTAATTATGAGGCAACATACCTCAGCAGGGAAGAACCACCAATTTTGAGCCTTCTTTTGGCTTTTAGGATCCCCTTCATGCAGTTGATGACCAATGGAACCCTAAAGAGGACACCTAGTCTTGTGGGCGGTGGAACTGTCACCCTTAAAAACAGAAAAATATGAGATATATAATGACTGACATGAAATGTGGCATATACACAATAAGAGACATTTACAGCTAGTGCTATACATATATGAAAATAATATCAGACTTGTATTTACATTTAGGGCTGAAAATTTTGAAAGACTACATGTTAAACATATATGACATGTTTTTAATATGATTTTTTTTAAGTACAGATGTTCAGGCTTGTGAATTGTTACTACTGACAAGAAATATCATTTGCCTGTGCATTGGAAATACATTTTCTGTATAATAAGGATGCAATATGAACTGTAAATATGCCAATCTACTCCATACTGTGCGATAGACCCTTGATTGAGTGAGAACACTTAGATGCAAAGTCTAATAAATATAAACAAGACTTCCAAACTTGAAGCAACATGAATGGGTGAGTATTCTGCTTCATTTTAATGTTAGTTTTAGGGTTAGGTTCAGAATGCTGTTAGGGAATGTTCAGGATAAAGCTGCTGTGAGAGAATGGTCAGGGTTAGGCTGTGATAAGGGGGCATTTAGGATGGGTGTGAGTCCCCGCAAAGAACAGCCCTATTTCGATAGGGCCGTTCTCTCCCAGTCAGTTTCGAACTGGCTGGGATATTTATTGCTTATGCCTCGAAGAGGCATAGCAATCGATCCCTGGAGCACCGAACACGGTTCTCCGAAATGTGAGTGGCTAAAGTAACCCCAAAAATGCCAGTAATTCTACTCCTAATCCTATTCTTCCATTACCCTAACCCTCCCTTCCTCACAGCCTGACCCTAACCCTCCCTTCTCCTAGCCTGACCCTAATACTCCCTTCTCTCTAGTCTAACCCTAAGACCCCCTTCACCGCAGCCTGACCCTAACCCTCCCCTTCTATGGTCCTAACCCTAACCCTCCCTTCCTAAGCGCCTAGCCCCCCCTAATACTAAAATGCCCCTGAGTGGTTACTCACCTCTCCATAGCTGTCATCCAGCGGGTCTGCGGAAATGAATGGGCGATTATGCCGATCGGCGCACTCACCCATTCATAAAAAAAATTCTAAAATTGCCCCTATTCGAAATAGAGACAGCCAAAAAGAAACTTTCGGCTGTCTCTATTTTGCAAGGTGGGCCATCGGACCGGAGACTGCAACCATTTAGTATTAGGCTGTGATGAGGGATGGTTAGCGTTAGGCTGCAGTAAGGGTAGTTGTGTTTGTGTCAGACTTTTTTGTATTGACACTAAGGTCGGTATAATAATCATGAGTAATTGGACACTTTGCTAACATAGTGATTTACCTTACTCCCAACCACCACGCTAGATGCGTTTATAACCCACTGGGACAACCGGCTCCTGTGTCTGTCTGCACAGATTTACATTTGGACTATACTTGGATGTTACTTTTTCCTGCATACTTCTAAGGAACATTAAACAGTGTGCGATACCTTCCATTTTGAAGCCCTCTAACTCCACACTCTACAAGGAATACCAACAAGTGTGCCTTTAGCACTAAGTATAAAAACTCAAACACTCCACACAAGGTTACCAGGCTGAAAAGGACACCGTTGTGCAAATAGTGTATGTGTACCTTGAGCTATTGATTTATGTTTTTCTGGGTTTTATACCCTAACGGTGTCTCAAAACTAAAGTTTGGTTGCGCTCATTTTGATTTTATGTCCAGTATTGTTAAATAAATTGTACTTTTTTAACCTTAGGAAGCGCCCAGGTACTTAACTTCTCTCTATTTTATGTATAATAATCCTGCAGAAAATAGTGTTGTCAGTAAGTTACCCTGTCCTGTACATTTTTATAGACATTCATACACTTTTGACCTAATGTTGTTGAGTGTATAAATGTGTCAAAAATGACTTTATACCCTGTATACCAACCCCCCTTCCTGTGTGTGCAAGGGGAGACCACTCCCCTCGACTCTAAAATTTTGAAGCTGACCCTACATAAAATGGGGGACGGCTCAGAAATCTAGTTAAGGCATAAGAGCTTAAACACGCCCTTACTCTAGAATTTCCAACTTGCATATTACGCCGAACACTTTCCGCCTTACCCCCCATCAGAAACCCTTCCAGCACAGAATTCTGGATCTTAAGTATTTCTTTCACTTGCAAAGAGTGTATAACATCCAAATTGTATGTCTAGACTGGTCCAATGAGTTGAAGTGATGTTTTGTAGCTCAACTCTAAATAAGAGTTTTAAAAAATTAACATTTCACTATTTGTGTGCAATGAGGAAAATCTATCAGTATATTACTTACATGCAATAATATCATTCATTTGCACCACTACCATTGCAACATAATTTGTACTTTTTGTGCAGTTACTACTAAATCTGTTTCTACATTTGTGATATATGTAGTTTGTACAATGCTGGGGACCTTCTATAGCTCCCACTAAATAATGGATCATGAAAATAAATAATCGTTCCCATCACTGCATTAAATAAAAGTACTAACCAAACACAGATAAACCTGACAATATAGTATTTGAAGTATAGAACAAATTGAGTGTATTTTCCATTAAAGGAACGATTGAAAAGTTAAGATGTACTGAAGCACCACTATCTGATTTACTGACTACAAGCACTTAATTTAATTTACAACTTGAGTCCACAGCTAAAAGCTGGAAAAATATGATTATGTTGTTAAGTGACTGAGTACATATCTAAACTCTATGTGACAAACATCTTTTGCACAGAATCAATTAATATAATCCCCAGGATCTCCTTATCTATTGCTATGCTACAAATGAGATAACAAACTCAATTTGCAATATGTTATAACAGAGGTCAGTTTGCAAAGTATGTTCCATTTTTCCACTGAATATGTACCTGTTCTTTACTTTGACTATTACGGTATGGCTGCCCCATTATCATCCACTATAAATATATATTGTGACCTGAACCTCCTATATCTGAATGCACAGATATACTGTATAGCAATTCAGCATCCCTTTTGTTTTAGCATTTTATCACATTCTTTTATCATGTTTTGGAATTCATCAATTTTTATTTTATTTTTTAATTTTTTTTTAAATGTATAGTTGTGCCCAGTTACAAATTTACCAAATAAACTGAGAAAAGTCGGCCACACATGGTGGGACATGGCAGCCTCACCTGCTGGGGAAAGTTGAATAGAGTTTCATAAATCATTAACACTTTGTTTATTTACCATTTGCAGCTCTATTTACTAAAGCTTTAAAAAGTTCATTTTTGGAGTTATGAAGTAATAACTCCAAAAATGAACTTTTTGCTATTTACAGCAGCTGCATCGCCATGGAAATCACCAGTTTCCATGGCCATGCGGCAAAACTTCACTTGTCCTCGCCAGACTGTTGTTTTCAATGGGGCTGGCTATTTACTAACCCTCAGAGCGGAGTTTTATACTCTGCTCTGAGCGTTAAAATAACGCCATTTCAGACTGGCGTTCAGATTTCTATTCCAGCAATCTCCCCATAAAACCCCCTTTTTCTCCCCCTAATATCTGTTATTAGGGGGAGAAAAAGGGGTATATGTATGGGTAGACCGCTGGAATATAAGTAAATAACGTCTTGAAAAAA
>WWET01001812.1:48758-61343 GCA_011038615.1 Limnodynastes dumerilii | reverse complement strand
CACACTGTACAATACTTGCTGGAGCTTGTAGTGCAGGAGCGCTGTGATGAGAAATGCTCACACTGTACAATACTTGCTGGAGCTTGTAGCGCAGGAGCACTGAGATGAGAACTGCTCACACTGTACAATACTTGCTGGAGCTTGTAGTGCAGGAGCGCTGTGATGAGAAATGCTCACACTGTACAATACTTGCTGGAGCTTGTAGTGCAGGAGCGCTGTGATGAAAACTGCACACACTGTACAATACTTGCTGGAGCTTGTAGTGCAGGAGCACTGTGATGAAAACTGCTCACACTGTACAATACTTGCTGGAGCTTGTAGTGCAGGAGCGCTGTGATGAGAAATACACACACTGTACAATACTTGCTGGAGCTTGTAGTGCAGGAGCGCTGTGATGAAAACTGCACACATTTTAGGATGGTCAGTACAATAAGCAGAGAGGCCCGAAAAGCAGAGCTAACACAAAGAGTGGAGTACACATTAGAAGACTTAGGGAACCAGGAACATGATATAGGCTGTTCAGGAGAGAGCAGGTGGTGATGAAGGTTCTGGACTAGCATGGCCAGCGAATCCCAAATAGAGACTGCATTTGACTCTGTAGGTGACGTGTTTTGTGACAGTCAGCCTGTGAATTGAACAGGTGATGTCAGCTCCATTGGCTGATCTCTGCAGGAAGCCATCCGCTGCCAAATGGTATATAAACAAAGTTTTAATTATTTACTAATGGTCTGCAATCTAGCTTTCCATGTTGTGAAATAACCAACATGGCTGAGAAAGCTTTATCTGAGCCCAGCTGTAGTTTAGTAGTGTGAAAAGAATATGTTTATCCATAGAAACAGATTATAAAATAACTGTAATTTAAAAAAAATGTTTTAATTAGCCACAGAATTTTCTTAATGCTGTAAAAACCATGTTCATTCTGGATAATTTGTCACTTTAGTAATATGGATAACTATATTTACACTACATGGTACCATCTAAAAAATCATAATCATTTATTAAAAATATTTTGCATGTGCAGAAATGAATTAAACTGCCTTAAGCTATGTTTTTTCCAAAATACATTTGATTTCATAATGCTCTTATAGGGATCATTACATTGCTAAAGGTGCCATTGAATAACCTCAGAATGTGCCATTTATGCCAATCAAATTCTAGCTTTTGTTTATTTATGAGGGTATATATTATAAAATTATAAAATGAGATTTATTTATTTTTTTAAGCTATTGTCAGTATCTCCATTTTTTTTTCTTTAAATCCACCTACTTGGTATGTTAAACCTCTTTAAATTTTAATGACTGCAGAAAAGAAAGTCTGTTCATGCTGGTGCTGATCCAGAGTGAGGAGCAACAGAGGGTCTGATCCAGATTGAAAAGGAAATTCTGTATGTAGGCTAATGTATGGAATTTCTAATCCACAATACAGTACTCAGGAGAACACTCCCCGGATAGTCCTGGACCGTGCCTTAAATATTCTGCACACAACTCTCTAACTGCAGCCCTTACTGTAGGATTTGCATTCATAGTACCTATACAGATTCGCTATGTGTGTAAGTCAGCTCTTTCTTAGTTCTGGATCCAACCCCATCAAGGGAATACTGTCTGATTTTACTTATTGCTCACAAATACTAAACAGCTTTATTTTTAAACTCCAATTTAGAGTTGACCTGCAAAACATCATTTGTGATGTATGTAGTTTGTACAATGTGGGGGACCCTCTACAGCTCCCACTAAATAATGGATCGTGAAAATAAATAATAGTTCCCACCACTGCATTAAATAAAAGTACTAACCAAACACAGATTAACCTGACAATATAGTATTTGAAGTATAGAATAAATTGTATTTTCCATTAAAGAAACGATTGAAAAGTTAAGATGTCCTGAAGCACCACTATCTGATTTATTGAATACAAGCACTTAATTTAATTTACAACTTGAGTCCACAGCTAAAAGCTGGAAAAATATACTAGCGTGAACGCACACTCGGGGACAGATTTACTAAGGTGTAGGTTTGGAAAAGTGGAGATGTTGCCCATAGCAACCAATCAGATTTTAGCTGACATTATGTAGCATGTAAAAAGATCGTGAGAGCTAGAATCTGATTGGATGCTATAGGCAACATCTCCACACTTCCACCTCTTTCCTCACACAGAATGCCCCTCCAAACACAAGTGTCACAGCAGTGAGTTGTGTTGGGCTGTGATTGCATGCACATCGGCTGTATACCTAAGTGCATCACTGATAGGAGCTCATATAATAAACCTTTCATTATTTGCTTATTTAAAGCATTTGGTAAATAGAACTCTGTGTGCAGGGAATGAGGAAAAGCTACACGATGGAAATCATTCTACTGAATCAAACTAAATTCAACCTGTTACCTTTAGTCACAAATAAACGGAATGCTCTTCAGTATATAATGAATCTGCCCTCAGAGAGCACTGTGCTCTGTGTGACTGTAAATGGGAGAAACTAATCCTGGCAGCATTGTGTGCTCTATAGACACAACAACTGTCATCAAACAGCAAAGAATAAAGCTGCATCTATTGATAATGTTGGACCGGATACACACCCTGGGCCTGATCCAGACCTACGCCGATGCGATGTGCTTAGTAAAGAACAGCGTATCGACGTGCACTCTGCCCGACACCCCCCCTGTGCGAGCGTATTTTCCCTCGCTTACGCCTAAGCAAGGGAAAATACGCTCACACAGGAGCGTATGCCCTCTAACCCCTCCCTCCCTCATTAAACTAACTCCCCACGTCCACCTACACTAACCTGAACGTAGTAACGCTGGGGACGCCCCCTCCAGCGTTACTACGGCACTGCTACGAACGCCCGATCCACGATTGGGCCTTGCCATAGCTACGCCGGGCAACATCTGCCCGGCGCATGCGCACATTGGCTTTTAAGCTGATTTTACACTGCTGGCTGGCATCTTAACGCCAGCCAGCGTAGGTCTGGATCAGGCCTCCTGAGCGTTTTCCATAAGTGTGGGAGAGTTTAATTCTGCACAAGAGAGACGAGAAAACCCCCCTGTCACTCCCCTCTTTTGTTCGTTAAAAGTGTGAGTTACGCAGCCATAAGGCAACCGTATGTGGTCATCCCACAAATACTTCCCCCCGCCCACCTGGTGGGACAGAGGGGAAGCCCAGCCCCTTTCCACTTTAACTGCATCTTACGGAACTTAGTTCTCTAAATCTAACGTAACATCCAGAAGGCACATGCGCCCTCAGTCCATAGAGTCCACATATGCACTTTGCGTGTGTAAATGGTGTCACGGAATTAACTGTGGATCCGGCCATTGTAACTGAAACAGAGAATGCAAGGAAATGCCTCATATGAAATGCATAAAGACGGCAGGAGGGTTGTATAGATGGCTTTTAAGACCTGATCCAGAGTTGTAGGCCAGCGGATGTGCAAATCCTTTTGCAGCTCTGGATAGAATGTATAGAATGCCTCTGCCAAGACGCAACGGATGCGTCTTGGCAGAGGCTGTGAAGTGTAATCCCAGCAGTCTATACCAGTCTATACCAGTTTGCATGTTACAAATGTGTTTTATTTTATTTATTTTTTTAGTTTCTAAACATATTATAGCCCCAAAAAAATGCTGTCTGGCTGCAGGGTGTTACATTACGCTTGAATAGAATTAGTGGCACACACGCTGCTTATCAGGATTCAAAAAGGTCCCACATGTGACTGTGTATGGGATCTCAGATCCATCTCCCCAAAACTGCGTCAGGTGAACTGACCACCCAACCCAACCCAAATGTTATTTTGGTTTCTTCTACAACATTATGAAATCTTTCTAAATAATGCGTCCTCCCCTCCAGACACCCCACTTTTGCAATTTGCGGGCGTAATATTGTATACCTCCCAGCATTACAAAAACCAAAAATGGGACAAAAAAGCCCCTCCCTGGTCTCTCCCAAAACTCCATCCCTTGTGCCACCCAAACTCCACCCACGTCATTAAACCCCTTTGGCACAGCAGTGGGACAAAATAACATACAAAAAAAACCCCTTAGCGGGACAATTTTAATTAGGGAAAAAAAGAAAAACAAAGGGAATTTAGAGGTGCACTCATGCATCCTTACAAACAGACAGTGGTTAGTACAGAAATATTTTATTGATATATTGATTAAAAAGGAGAAATATCAATTATTATTCACTGTCTGGTAATATAATTTATAAATACTGGTATAGGTGGGTTCAAATTTCTAAGGGGACATATTGGCAACAGATGCCAGCGAAATAATTATAAAATAGATACAAATAGGTAATGTACAAGACAATACACCTGATTAAAAAAGAAAAATGTTGAATACTGAGGTAGATTCAAGTTGTAGTAATTATCAAGACAGCTTGTATGATTGGATAAAACTCACTTAAAAAATATCCGTATACAGTGTATTTTTGAAAGAATGTATTAAATTACTTTCAGTAGAGAGATAATATGTTACACAAGTAGTTACATCACACATAATTCCCTGAAAGAGACTAGCTCAAAAGGTTATAACGGTTAGAACAACTTATCTATCACACACCTCTTTATGAGGGAGATTTTAAATAAATTTCTGATGTTGTGTAGATCCACAAATAAAGCTATTAGTAACTAAATTCATAAATTGTATTAATTCTCTTAAAGTGCTTAATCTAATAAATCCGTGTATCCCTACTAAAAGAAAAAGGATATAAACCCCCTTATACAAGAGGGATCTCATGTAGCCACCGCAATGTGAGATATATGAGTAGTGAGATTTGAAAGGTAATCGCAAAGATAATATTCATATATCTGTTGTTTTGCTGATTGTCTGCCTTCGTAAATAGGGCGGCGTAATAAAGAGTGATATATATATATATATATATATATATATAAATGATCTAAATGAATAGCACAACGAGGTGCCGAGAAATACAGATAAACAGTGAAATCTAGCTACAGATTGCCCACACAGGCAATGCCGACGCACGTTTCGCTCGAGAATGAGCTTTCTCAAGGCATTCTCCAGGTCCAGAATGTCTGTGGTAAGACCGTTCCTTCATTTTAGAGAGAATGTGGCAGAAGTCAGACTCTCAAAGCAACTAACTACAGGAGGTGCCTTGATGATGACAATGGGACAGTATTACACGCCAACGCTTGCCTCTGGTGGCGTGTAATAAACTCACCACTTCTGCTGGCCCCGAGCTTCAGTGTGGCGATGGTCACTGACGGGACCATGTGCCACACCTCTTGTCCTCAGACGCCGCCATCACTCCCCACTCTGTGTCCCGGCTGTGTGCCCACTCACCATGCGTATGAGATATGCATAGCGAGTAGGCATAGGAATGGTAATTGTACAGTAAGGGTGTTCCAAAACCTCCTCCATTCCGTATATGGCCTTCTTATGAACAGAGATAGATCCTGTACACGGTGGCTCAGTGAATAGCATTTGTGTGCTAAAGCACTGAGTTTATGAGTTCAGTTCCTGGACTAGGCCTTATCTGTGTGGAGTTTGTATGTTCTCCCAGTGTCTGTGTAGGTTTCCTCCAGGTGTTTCCACATTTCAAAAACATGATGGGAGTTTAAATGGCTGCTGACTAAATTATTCCTAGCGTGTGTATACATGTTAGGAACCTTAAAATGTAGTTCCAGAGGGACAGGGACTGATGTGAATGTGTAAAGTGCTATGTAATCTGATGGCACTATATAAAAATCTGTAAATAAATACTATCTGGATGCAATAGTGGTATGACTCTGTGTTAACTATATATACACCTAGATTACACTTAATCTTAATGTTGGAGACAGAAGAAGGCTGACAGACAGATCCTACTATAGCAAAAGGAAAGCCAATTAATGAAAATTCTCTAATTGGATGAAATTATTTGACAATCAGTGAGGGCATGTCAGAACTAAACACATTGGGGTAGATCCAGAACTCCGCTTGCAATCCGTTTACTAGCGTAGCGTATTTACGCGTGCGTACCTTCTATACACTCCCCTAGGCACACCCCTTGAATGTACGTACTTTGACCAATTTCCGCTTTTCAAACCCTACCTTAACTTTTGACAGCGTAACCGCACTTGTCCGCACACGTACGGATGGGCAACGTGGACTTACGCAGCTAAGCATGCCTATACTGTACAATTTATATGCAAACCCCCGCCTACATAGCGTAATTTAGGCGTACTTTTTGCTCACGTAAAATTGTCACGCCCACACGTATGGATTTACGCAACTGATACGTGAATGGTCCATATGCTCAGAGTTATGTTACGTTACGTAGAGTGTCATCTGTCGTGCGCATGCGCAGTACATACAAAATTGCGATTTTATGTGTCAGCCAGGCGTAAATCCACACAGAAGCGTTGTTTTGGATCTGGGCCATTATCTTGTGAAGAATTGTTTAAAAACAATTTAACATTTAGTTCTCTTATGTTTGTCTGTTTGATGCTGAATAATTTACTTAAAAGAGAATAAAAAAAATAATAATATTTCTCCAGTAAAAACAGTTCTTTATAAAAAATAAAAATAAAAAAGTGAAAATTACTAGGCTACAGAATAAATAATAAAATGAATCATTTAACCAACCCAGCAAAACTATGTCTTCTACTATGTGAATCAGTCAGACAAAGTAATAAATGTAATTTACAATGTATTAAAAAGCATGTTAAAATACTAAAAAGCCAATATGGAAAAAATGATACCTCTTTAGAAGTTGCTGACATAGTTTCATACCATTATGTTCCCTGTGTATGGCATGCATATAATAGGCATAATCTTTAGAAAAGTATAATTATGATCCAAACAGGAACTTACTCATTTTCTCGCTTTTCTTCAGAAATAACATTTTCGTTGCCTGTGTTGGTAAGTTGTGTGGAGGAGGATGGATTCTCCTGCTCGGATTTGCTCTGTAGCGTTGCTGTGTTTGTCGCTTCATCTAAAAAAGTTAAAAATACACAGCAATATTGTCATAATACAGGAACATAATGTTTACATTTTAATACAATAAAAAAAATTAAAGATCAGGGGGTGTATTCACAGATCATTTTTCAAGTGGAGTTGCGTGCGTATTTTTTAATACGTTTTAACAGCGCATGTGTAGTAACTTTTTAACGTTAGTTACGTAGAATATACGCACGTAAGTGCTTTAGGCACCACCACGTGAATCGCACTTGGGGACATTCGTATGGAGGGGCGGGAAATACGTACTGGAAAAGTTACGTGAAAGGTGGTGGAGGCATTTAAATGAGCCTTTAAGGGCGCGGTTACATAGAATCGCACATATGGAAGACATATACACACGTAAGTACACACGCAAAGATCAAAGTGGTCTATGGAGGTGTAAGCCTACGATTGCACGGCTGGGAGAGGGGAGTGTCGTGGGTGTTGGCTTGCTATGTGTGTGTGTATAACTGCGTACTTTTAAAAAATGGATCTCTGAACACGGCTCCAGATTTTTAAGCTATCAGATCTTTGAAGAAACGCAATGCATGGGGATCTGCATTTGCAAGTTAGCTGTAACCACGAATATGTGTTTTTCTAAACCACTGATGATGATAATACTTAAAAATAACAATGTTGTTATAAAAAAAACTGTTCCGGTTGCAATCGAATCCCCAAGGAATGGATATTCAGGGATCTGCAATCATGGGGCTTCGTTATCTGTGCGATTGCAAACAAGCAAAGGTGCTGGCTTGGGAGTCTGCATCAATATGCAGAGACAAGGCACACGCCTATACTGTACATTATTATGCCAAGTATGAAAATCCCAACCCAGTCTCTAAATTAGAATGTGCCCAAAGTGTCATTCCTCGTAGGTCTGAATGGGTTGCAATGCATCACAATTAGGATGCTTGTACGTGTGCAAAACATAAACACTGTTTGCACTAAAAGAACCTCCCCATCCATCCCTCTAGTTAGTACAAAGTAAACCCCTCGGGCCTCATTTACTAAAGTCGATGTTGGTCAAATCGGCCAAAGTCCTGGGACTTTAGCTGTTTTTGTCCCATCGTCGTATTCACTAAAGCCAAAGTCCCGGGACTTTGGGCTTTTTCACAACCAACTCGACCAACATCGATCTACCCTCCCAGTCCCGACTTTTCTAATGTAAAAGATACAACACGGTGGATTCACTAACGGCGATTTGACTAAATCGCCTCTAGTGCGATCGGTGAGGGCTTAAAAAAAATAGCCTCCTGTGTGTGGTGCTTTCATAGAAAGCGACACACACTTTAATAGAAAAATACATTTCAACATAGTTATTGTGTTTGTCACACAGTAAAAAACTTTAGAGTCATTTTTCTATCATTTATCCTGCCGACACATATACTACTATAAGGAAAAGCATGGCAATGTGTAATGTGTCCTTAAAAAATGTTAGAAATTCCCCAAATAAACATTTCATCATTACATGACCTAACTATACATTTTTAACCATGAATAAAATCTTTAAAAAATGTCCCTGTGTAAATAGCATTGCATGGTGGCCACTGTTTACAAATGTACACTTAAGTGTTTTTTTCTTAAAAAATGTGAAATAAAATATTAACTTAAAGTAGCGACTCACCATTTAGCAGTCATCTGTCTTGGGATGACTTGCTTGGATTTTCATCTTTCTGTGAAGATCCTCTTGGAATGTTTCTTGAAAATGCTTGTCAGCTTGCTTGAAGAGGGTGGTTCGGTGCTTGCAGCTGGTCTTCGGCCTCTTCTGGCACTTGCCACGACGTACTCCTTCTTCCTCTTCTGTGTCCCCGCTACTAATGACCGGTCTGTCGCTAGAGGGCATACTTTTATAGAAAATATGACGTCATAAACACTAGAGTGCTCACTAGAGCCCCATAATGTAGATGACATCATATTTTCTATAAAAGTGTGCTCTCTAGTGACAGACCGGTCATTAGTAGCGGGGACACAGAAGAGGAAGAAGGAGGACATCATGGCAAGTGTGTACATTTGTAAACAGTGGCCAGCATGCAATGCTATTTACACAGTAAATTTTTTACTCATGGTTAAAAATATATTGTTAGGTCATGTAATGATGAAATGTTTATTTGGGGAATTTCTAACATTTATTAGGGACACATTACACATTTGATGGTCGAATTCTATCACTTATCAGGCTGATGCTTACACTACTATAAGGATTAGCATGGCCACAAACACATGGCAATGCTTATCCTTATAGTAGTAAATGCGTCGGCAGGCTAAGTGATAGAAAAGCATGGCGATTTTTCCATTTTAAAATCGATCAACATCGACGGCGAATCTAAATCAATGCGAAAAATACAAGCATAGTAAATGGCGTGTTTCTTGGGAAAAAAAATCACTGCTAAATCACAGCAATGTCTATCTATTTAGATTCGCAGTCAAGAATCGACTTTAGTAAATGAGGCCCCTAACCTCTACATTAACCACTATTCATCAGTTCCCACTAAACCAACCCCACTGACCCAGTTAGATTGCTCTGCTAATTACAGCCTACCTTATCTTTTCTAATTCTGGGAACAGAAAAGGCATCAGTGCTGAGGTTTGCATCGAGAGGGGAGAGGTATTTAAAGTGTACAGTAAACCATTCTGTGCAATCCAGATTTCTGAACTATCCCCATTTTATGCGGAGACGGTGTAGAAGTATTACGGTAGGGTCCTTCTACCGTTACTCCATTTCATGAGAGGGAAATAACTTTCAATCAAGCCCACAGAAGTAAAACAGAGTACACTTTGGAGGGTTATCGTTCCAATCACACGTTAATTGTCATATAGCTCCAAAACCTTAAAAAAAACGTTAATTCCCGTTCATATTTCTGCATAGCGCCACTTTGTGGGCAACCATATCATTGCAACAAAGGTTCATTAGAGCAGTTTGAAAAACTATCCACAGGCAAGTAGAGGTCAGTGTGTACAAGGGACATCGCTAAGCAGGTCAGGGCTGGAATCATTACTATAGATTTGAAAAGATGTTGGATCATCAGAAACTTGGTGTGTGTCCTACTTTATTATACCACAGCAGAACTGCGCTTAAAGCATCAAGAACAGTGGTCATAGAGGTCTGGACCAGTCAACAGAAACTAGGGCAGAGTTGCCGACTTTTAAAAGCTTCCCTCCGGGAGATCCCGAAGTGAAGCCATAGATGCATACAAGAGGCGTGGCTTAACAGCGCTATTAAGCCCCATCCCTTTGATAATCTATTACCCATTTCGGGGGTTTCATGGGGTGGGGGTGGGGATTAATGGCGCAGTTTGCATCATCAAGTCCCTCCCTGACCCTAGCAACACTAGTAAACTAATATTGCCAGGCAGGGGGGCAGGACTTGAGGCTTTGGTTTCATGGAAACCACAAGCCTCAAGTAACTTGTGGGAGATTTTCCGGCTCTCCCGGGATACCGGGAGAACTGCCTGAATTTCAGTAGTCTCCCGGACATTCCGGGAGACTCTGCTACTATGAACTAGGGGAAAATTAGAGTTGAGCATACAGCCCTATAATATCATAGCGTTATAAGCTAAATTCTAAGACAGATATTTTCAAAACAACTATAGCTTTAAAGATCGCTGAAACGGATAAATAATAGGGAACAGCATTCGCCTTTTCTATTTTATTGTATATGATAAAATCTCTGCAGTTTTTAAGCATTTTTATTTATTATTGGAGGCTTTAAATGTATACCTCACTTTCCCCACCGGCTTTATCCTTTTATTAAGACGCATTTGTAACTAAAAGTAATCATAATAACACTATGATCTTTACCATTCCAAAGTAGGCTCTTAAATATTTTATAAAAAGATTTTAATATTTTATAATGCTGCATATTGTCTTGGGAACCAATTAAAAATTGTTTATAGCTTTATGTATGTGGCTTTACTTTATGAACTTTCAATAATGACAAGAAAGAATAAAAAACAAGCTGTGAGGAATATGAAGCCAGAGAGATAAAAAGAACAGTACGGGGCCCGAGGAAATGATGCTACACTGAAACATTGAGGAGGGGACTCCTGCTTCGCTTGCAGACAGGTAGATGTGTTACTGGTGTTAAACAAGTGTTTCATAAATGTACATAATCACATTAAGAGATTGCTGTAATATTCCCACTGGAAGAAGAACCAAAAGCCTATTGTAACTATTTAGACAGATCTACTACTATGTGATGTTAGTCGTGTACAGGCATAAAGCTGTGTACACACTACGGACCGGATCCAGGTCTGTAGGTCCGAGAAAGAGAGGGGAGTACACAGCCCCTGTCACTCCCCTCTCTCATGCAGGCTTTATGGCAGCTTATGCTGCCATAGACCTGCAATAACTCTCTCGTGCGGATCAGTGGTCCGTATGACTGCTGATCCACAGCAGTGTGGGAGCCCCCTCCCACAATGTACACCTGGCAATATTAGTTTACTAGTGTTGCTAGAGTCAGGGAGGGACTTGATGATGCAAGTTTAACTTTAAAATTTGTAATTAGAGTTTACTATAAATGAGATAGATCTATAAAGGGGTATGGCTATGACATTGTGGGGGCTTAGTCATATAGGACCTGATCACCGTTCTTAAATATACACAACTAATAGCAAGGCGACTCCCTCGGCACGCTCCCAATTTTCAGGTTCTTAGGACACTTACGAGTGCTATAGGGCTCTGTACCTTCGCATGTGTATGCGTAGGTGTTCTAAGTACGAACGTGTCTGCATAACCGCGCCTCCTTTTGGTCATTTAAATGCCTCCCTCCACCCAATCTTCGTATCTGCCGTGTTAATTATTCACGGCACACCCCTTTTGACATAAGTTACTGCAAACCTAGAGACTTTAGTTGCGTACTGTTGAATCACGGCATTTGCGTTCCCAAGTCCAACGTAAATAGCATATAAAAGTTACCACGCATGCGCAGTATATGCCTTCGTAAAAATACGTACCTAAAAACACAAAAATTCTTAAGTGCGAATCAGGCCCATAATGCAGAGGATGTGGCTATGCCCTGACCGCATGGTTTTTAGCGGAGCGGGAAAAGGTAAGCTTTCTTAACCCTAACATTCTCTTCCCACGACCTAATCTTAACCCTCCCCCAACCTAACCCTCTTGTCTCCACAGCTTAACCCTTACTCTTCTCTGAAGCCTAACCCTAACCTTTTCTGTCCCACAGCCTAACCGTAACCAGAACAGTACCTTGTCGAAAATTCGACATGGTACTCTTTCTAGAACGTAAATTTTCATTTTTAAAATGCATTCAGGGAATGGTGCAGCCCAAGATAAGTATTCGGCTGAATCATTTTTGAAAACCGTCTCTCTGTACTGGTAACTGCATCCTGTGGCCATCCCCATCTCCTATTCAATATTTAGGAAACTAAATGCTACACATAGCACATAATCAGGCCCGGCGACAGGGGGGGACTAGGGGGACAGCTGTGACGGGCCTCAGCTTCAGAGGGGCCCCCAGCAATCCACTGTAGTTTTTTCTCCACTGACAGCCTGTGTCAGTGTGGAGCAGCTGCAGCTATGAGTCATCGCACTGGGAGAAGAACTTCCTTTACTCACAGTGCGTCATGTGACCTCCCTGGCTGCCGACTGTGAAGACTTCCTCCTGCATCCCTGGCCTGCTGCACACTGGACTCTAAGGTAAGGT
>WWET01001812.1:17080-27358 GCA_011038615.1 Limnodynastes dumerilii | reverse complement strand
CCGCTGAGAACGGCCCTTTTTCGGCAGGGTCATTTTCGAGGAGGCAGCACAAGCGAATGCTCCTGCCTTGTAGCAGAGAGGTAAGCGCCGATCCCTGTTTCTCCAACCCCAACCCTTATACTATTCCTCATCCTAACCCTCCCCTTCCATTAGCCTAACCTTGCCTTCCCTGCTGTCTAACCCTAACCTTCCCCTTCTCCAATCCATCCCCTCCCCTGCAGCCTAAACCTATGTCTCCCCTTTTCTGATCCATCACCTCCCAGCAGCCTAACCCTAAATCTCCCCTTCTCCCAACCATCTCCTCCCTGTAGCCTAACCCTAGGACTCCCCTGCTACACTACATCCCCTTCCCGCAGCCTAACCCTAAGTCTTCCTTTTCCGATCCATCCTCTTCCTGCAGCCTAACCCTAAGTCTCCCCTTTCTGGGCTTCACCCCCTCCCCAAAGCCTAATTCTAAGTCTCCCCTTCTCCCATCCATCTCCTTCCCACAGCCTAACCCTGTCCCCCATTCTGCCATCCATCCCCTCCTCGCAGCCTAACCCTAACACTACCCTGCTATACTACATCCCCTCCCCGTAGAATAAGTTCACTAACCTCTCCGGAACCATCACAATCATCGGTGGGTCTGTGGCGTGAATTTCTAGTTTGTGAAATGTTTGCATTAGACACAGCTGAAAATTAGCTGTCGGCTGTGTGCATTCGAAAATGTTATTTTTGGAGCACAAAATATAATAGACATCATAGTATCTAACTACATAATGTCTAAGGTGAGCAGAAAAGTCAATGGACCACTGCACACATAGCTCCGAGCACAGCAGGAGTGTATATCTAGCACTGCATCCAGCCTTCTGTGCAGGTGACGTGAGGCCACTCTACTACATGCACGGACATACGATCCTGGACCCCAGATTTTTCCTCACCAGAAATTATGCTGGCACAGAAGCCTGGATACAGACTTACTGTACATTTTAGATACTTACCTCTCCTATTTGCACACGAGAACACCACAACCTGCCCCGCCATCGGAAACACTTTCAGTACTGAAGTCTGGATCCAGAGGTGTACATACTGGAGGTGTGACACATGTGATGATTGGAAAACGCTCCTTTTACAGAAGTCTGTGTTACCTTCTATGGGCTGCATCCAGACTTAGTAAGTGCTTGAAATTAGTTACTCCTGGGCAAAACCATGTTGATTTCAGTTAATTATATTCTTTGCATGCAGGGATATATCTTTGAATTGCTTACTGCACACAGATACTGATCAGCTTTACTATCACACTGTTATTTAGACTTGGGATAGGAAACATCACCTCTCATCTCTAATACTGTTTGCAACAGATGAAATATGACTCCCCTGCAATCAACATGGTTTAGCCCAGGAGTAACTCATTTCAAGCACTTAAGTCTGAATTCAGCCCTATAACTTTAAAACCATAGCTATAAAGCAAAGCTTATGTAAACCAATGTGATAGGAAATATAAAGAGATAAAATCAGGTTTGTTCGATAATTGATGACCACAAACAGAGCAATAGACCAGATCTTCATTTGCAATCCCACTATGCTTGGAGCTACCTCGATCCGTGCGATCCGTGGACACTACCTTAAAATTTCCAAGCCTTTTTCACTTAAATTTGGGAAACTCGGAAGTATGGATAGAGAGCATAAGGAACTTAGCACACCCTTGTACAATTACCGTGCATCCCCCATTATACCCTGAATCGTCATATAAACACTTCCATTTTGGAGGTCTACATAAGGAGGATCCCCATCCATACTGGGAGAGTTGTGGTTGCTCATGCACACTTGCGTGTGTTTTCCGCTCGCCCATTTTGTGGTAGTTTGGATCTGGTCAAATATGAGAAAATAGCCAGAGGGTCAGTATAAGTAAGATTCAGGGATAAGATGATAGGCAAGTCAGATGCATAGGTAGAGGAATTAGTAGCAGAAAGAGGGAAGTAGTGATGCCCCTTTATAGATCGTTGGTACGACCTCACCTAGAATACTGTGTTCAGTTCTGGAGGCCATATCTCCAGAAAGACATAAAAACATTAGAGACTGTGCAAAGAAGAGCAAAGAAGAGCAACTAAAATGGTCCATGGCCTTTGTAGCAAATCATACCAAGAAAGGCTGGAGGAACTAAACATGTATAGCTTGGAGCAGAGAAGGGAGAGGGGGGGATATGATAGCAGCTTTCACATATATCAAGGGTTGTGACCGGCTAGAGGAGGGGGCATTTTTCAAAGGAAGAGGTGTAATAGAACACGAGGGCATGAATATAAACTGGAGGGTGGGAGATTCAGAGGAAATTTGCCAGAAAATTACTTCAATGAAAGGATGATAGATAAGTGGAATATTCTCCCATCTGAGGTGGTTGAGGCAAACACAACAGAACGGTTTAAACATGCTTACTTAAATATAAGGATATCCTAAATCTCAAACTAAACTGAGGGTAAATAGGGACTAGGTTCAGTATTATTTTAAATAAACAATTGGGCAGTGTGGAAGGGCCATGTGGCTCTTATCTGCCGTCACTTTCTATGTTTCTGTGAAATAAGTTTGCAATTATACGCACCTAACTTGCAAGGCAACTCCCTTGACACACCCTTGTTTTTCATATTCTAAACTGTCTTAAGAAGGATAAGGCTGTCTTATCTTCCCGCGTGTATGTTTGTTCTTACTTTGCTAAGGTACGCAAGTACTTAGCAAACCGCACCCACCCACTTTTCTTAACTTCCTTCTTAACTTGACCTGGCATGCCCCTTCTTACTTATCTCATTAAGAGTGGGGTTGAGAATCGTTCTCAATGGATCTTCTTTCCTAAATCCTATGTAGATTGCGTAAAGAAGGGTACTACATTCTTAAAAATATGCATGCAAATAGCAGCAGCTTCTTAGCTGTGACTCTGGTTCTTTGTTTGTAAAATACAAGACTTTATAAGTCAAACCATTCTCTGATTCCCTTAAAGACAGCAATTTTCTGCTAGTAATGTATGACTTAGAAGCTAATTAAAGGAGACATTTGCCTGAATAACAATAATAATTTACAGACCTTGAGGGAAACAAGTCTTCGAGAACATTTTCACACTAATGAGTTTAATTCAAATGAGCTAGTGCAGAACTTTGCATGCACTTCACAACAAATCAATAATATAACCTCAGGGTCAAACCTATGTTCCCCCTCAAATAATATTATGTGACTTTCCCCCACTACGAGATCTGTGGGTATTAAATTTGGTGGTGGGAGTCCCCGGTCCGATGGTCTGCCTTTAGAAATAGAGACAACCGAAAGTTCCTTTTCGGCTGCCTCTATTTCGAATGGCAGCCATTTTAGATTTTCTTTTAATGAATGGGTGAGTATGCCAATCCAGTATGCCTCATCCATTAATTTTCTCTGCAGACCCGCCGCTGACCTCTCCGGGGACTTTTAGTTTTGGGGGGGCGGTTAGGGTTAGGTTTTTAGGAAGAGAGGGTTAGGGTTAGGGGAAGGTTAGGGTCAGGCTGCGGGGAGGGGGGTCTTAGGGTTAGGCTATAGAAAAGAGAGGGTTAGGGTTAGGCTAGGGAGAAGGGAAAGTTATGGGGCCTGATCCAGACCTACGCATGAGAGCGGAGCGTATTATCGCTCCAGCGTAAAAACTTTCACTCCCACGAGACTCCCCTTACCTTTACCTCCATACGCCGGCTGAACCCTACCTTAACTTTTCCCGGCGTCGTTACAAATTTACGTAGCGATGCGCTGATCGTACCGGACTAAGCACGCCCATACTGTACAATTTAAATGGCTCCCCCCGCCTACATTCCCTAACTCCAGCGTCCGTACTAACTTCGTAATATAAACACGCCCCGTCGCCAGAAAAAACGCAAAGAATACGGACGCCTGAATCGCCGCTACGAAAAGGTCTTTGGTACGACCGGAAGTTGTCACTCTGCACATGCGCAGTGCGTTTTTTCTGCCGAATTTACGCTTACGACCAGCGTACTATCGCTTGCGAGTGTAGGTCTAGATCAGGCACATGGTCAGGCTACAGGGAAAGGAGGGTTAGGGTTAGGCTGCGGGAAAGGGAGAACTGGGGTAGGGTAATGGAAGGAAAGGGTTAGGTTTAGAATAAGGGAAAGGGTTGGGATAGTTTTTCCACTTACCTATCGGAGGCATAAGCAATCGATATCCCAGCCAGTTCAGAACTGGCTGTAAGATAACGGCCCTATTGAAATAGGGCCATTCTAAGCGGGGACCCACACCCTAAATTTGGGAGAGGTCCTGAAGAAGAAGCATTGGATGGACAGGAGATTCCATGCCTTTAATAGCTGTTAGAGCCCAAGACAGATGGAAGAAGTGAAGAAAGAAACAGACACAAAGAGACAGTGGAGAAGTTCATGACGAACAGGCCTGTCCTGGGCGGCCTGCACCAGAACTGATTGCTTATTGTGAAACACCTTAAAAACCCCGGAGCTATAGTAGGAGGCCACTATTTTTAGAATGTTTCGATACACGTAATGGGCTTAATTATTGTAAAGAATAAAGATTATTTTTATGGCTGATTTTAAAGTTTTATTATGAGAGTGGAACCAGAAATAAATTGTTTTTATTACTTATTGGTAATACGCTATGGGCAGTATGGTATATTGTTTCTTTTCATGAGGTAATTCGGACATTGGATTGAAGATGTAATTGGAGACAGGCGGAAGCATTGCTGATTATAAATATATGAACCAAGTTCATTTATCCTGAGTGCACCCTCAAAAGACGTTGCTTTGCTGACAAATTGTGGAGTGCATTGGGCAGTCTGTATGGATATACACTTTCACCATATTATGGATTTTTGCTGAGTGATATTAATTAATATTTTCTTTCAATCTACAGTATCACACTACATTGTCATTTTTCTGTTGTTTTTCTTCTCCTTTTCTCTCTCTCTCTCTCTCTCTCTCTCTCTCTCTTTCTCTCTCTCCCTCTCAATCTCTCTATATTGGAAAAATAAAAAAGGTGTAACTTAAAACCTTCACAATTAGTTCACTCAGGAAGTCTGAATACTAGCCCCAACACACTAGTGAAGTATGAGCAATACTCAAAGTTTTTAAACACCAGATTCTTCTTAAAAACCGCATCTTCCCCTGTCTTCGTTCCTTAGTTCCGGATCAAAGGCACACTAAAATTTAAAATGGGACATGGGACAGGGGGCACTTCATAGTGGAACAATGTTTTTTTTTATTAAATCGCTGTAACTTATTGAATATAGCATCCTTCACAAGGCAGAATTGGACATATGTCACCACTACATAGGAGACCAGCGTCCCTGAACCATCTCACGGCCACCCAGAGTCAACACCAGCATTCGTCCTGGAACTCACACTGCATGTGGATAGTGTTTGGAAAATGGACCGCTCTCCCTACGCGTTTCGTCATGTGACTTTGTTTTAAATATATAAATATGTATATCTTCTATCTACATATATCTTCTATACTAAATACATCAAAGAGTGGCAAATAGTTCTCTACTATAACCTGAGAACTATTTCCTCTATTGCTGCTTTTTGAACAGACTAATAGCCATCTACTGAATGAACAGTAATCAATATCACAAGAAGCCCTTTGTTATTTAGTAAATTACTGATACCACTGGCTATATTTTGCAATTAGTCTTAACTTTTCATATTCTCATCCTCATGGTGAGTGCGCCAGCTCCCTTTGCGGACACTGAATTCTGCTCATAATTCAGCATCATGGGGCTGTATTCCGATACTGAAATTACTTGTAAGTGCATAACAAAACGACAGGAGACTCACGCTCCCCGCACACATGTTGCGTGTCTTTATTAAGTCTGGATCCAGCCCTAACTGTCTAAACTTACAGGAATATACCCTCTCCTTTTCACTCTCGCTCAACTTCCTAATCTTTATTTCTTTTACCCAATACCAATGGTGGATCTACTATAACACTGATGAAGCTTAAGCTTCAGGACTCCAAATCCTGGAGGAGCCCTTAAGCAACTTTTTTTAGCCCCCTTTTTTTTGTTGTTTTTTTTAAGTGCATTTTTCAAACAAATTGATGCAGTTTTTTGTTGCTGTTGGCAAGGCGCTCAATGTATGGCCCATTTTCAAGGACTCCACCCCTCCCCCAACATGTTCTCAACCTTTGGCCTTGTTGGATGGGGTATTGGTTCGATAGGGCCACTCACTCTCAGCAGGTTCTGAACCGGCTGGGAAAACGATTGGTTATGCCCTCGAAGAGGCATAGCAATCGATCCCTGGAGCACCGAGCACTCCGAAAGGTAAGTAAGCCTTCTATCCCCAACCTTCTCCTTAATCCTTACCCTAACCTTCCCCTTCTATTACCCTAACCCTAGCCCTCCCTTCCCCACAAACTGACCTAAACACCCCTTCCCTGCAGCCTAACTCTAAGTCTCCCTTCCCTGCAGCCAGACCCTGAACCGTCTTCCCTGCAGCCTGACCTTGATCCAACTTCCATGGCCCTAACCCTAACCCTCCTGCTAAGCCTGAAAGTCCCCAGAGAGGTTAGTCACCTCTCCAGTGGTCAGATGGCAGCGCTTCCGAAAAGGAATGGGTGAGTATACCGATTGCATACTCTCCCATTCCCAAAAAAAATCTAAAATGGTTGTCATTCGAAACAGAGACAGCTGAAAAGCAACTTTCGGCTGTCTCTACTACGCAATGACAGCCATTGATGCGGGGACTCCCAACCATTGGATGTTGCCCTAATGTTGCTGGTTGCAAAAGGGCCCCATAATAGTTCAAGCTACAGGACTTTAAAATTTAGGTCTGCCTCTGCCCATTAATCCCTTATTTCTGCTTGATCCTATAGCCAAGTACTGAATCTAATTACATCCTGTATATATGAATATCTTCAGTAAGGTTATAGTCATGTCTTATGAAGCTTGTTCACTTTCATTGTGAAAATAGTTTTCATATATTTACATGCAAGATAGACATTAAAAATGAAAAAATATAAAATCTAATACAATGCTTTTAATTGTTGGTTTAAAGGTCCTCCATTTTTTGTTTTGTTGGGGGTTTTTTTTCCAGACAAAAGGCATTTGACATCACTGGGAGAAAACTGGATTGTATATCGTGACCTTAAGCAGTCCTTTTGTTTTAAAAAGCAGTCAAGTTTAAAGTAATACAAGCAGGGACAAATGTGGGATTTTTAATGGGTCCGTGACACTAGGGGATGCGATAAGTTTCACATGGTTGCCTACTTTTGAAAAATCACTTCAGGGAGAAAAGTAAAAAGCATAGGGGCGGTCCCTGCGTCGCCGGTGTCGGTCCCTGCGTTGCCGGGGGTCGGTCCCTGTGTCACCAAGGGGCGGTCCCTGCATTGCGGGGGGCGGTTCCTACATCGCTAGGGGGCGGGGGCGGTCCCTGTCATGCATGCATATATTCCAAAACTAATTTAATATTATCTTGTCTCCGGAGACTACAGATTGGACTCTATGCATTTCTAATTATTGCCACGTCAAAACAGTTTTTATCAGTACTATTTAGTTTTAAATAAATTGTGTATACGAATATATAACCAGCGTATAGTGTTTTAATATTATCATTGTTATCTGTTAGCGCAGCACTTATTCTTTTCTCTGTTAATTATCTTTAAGGCTGAAGCTCCTTTAGTGCAGTCACTCTACAGATATAATTTTATTTTAGATTATTTCAGATTGCTTTTCTTATTTATCATTTGTTTTATTATTGCACTTGCTTTTGGCGCCAATTAGGAAAATTTACCATTTCTATTATTCCCCATCATGTGCCTGCAGCTCCCCTCAGTATTCTCCACCATGTTTCTCCAGCCTCTCTCCTTTTTACTTACCTTTGTGTCCCGCTTTCCTTCCTCCTCCGCGGCGCTCTTCTGACTTCTCACTTGCCGACTCTGCTAGCTCTGCAATGGCTGGCGTCTTCTGGCAGGCACATCGTGAACAGCATGTTGGTGATGGCATCCGGTGCATACGCAAAGCACTTTTAGGTAGAGGTGAATTCTAGGTTACCAATATTTTCAACAAGAAATTCCCACCTTCTTCCTCACCCTCCGTCCTCTGCGGCGCTTCTTCTTCTACATGAAGCTAACGTCAGCGTCACGCAGCATCCGGGTAAACAAACTCAGCGTCCGGAACGTTGCGTCCAGGCTCTGTGTATGTATAACCATAGCAACACATACACAGTGCCGGGGTGCAGCGGTCCGGGCACTGTGTATGTGACAATACTATTACTAATACTATTCCTGGACATTGTATTGTCTCCGGGAGAAAAGGGTCCTCTCCCGGGTGTCTGGGAGATCTCCCAGGATTCCGGGAGTCTCCCGGACGTTCCAGGAGAGTCGGCAACCATAAAGTATCATTTTAGATATTTGTAGCCTGCTCTCAGGATGCAGTTGCCGATCCAGCTGACCCAAGTTTGAAAATGATACAGCTGCCAGCTGAATTGTGACTGTATCATTTTTGAAAATATTTGCAATACCATTTTTAATACTGGGAGCGGGCCCCATTTCACCAATGTACTTGTTCCCAACAGTAAAATACTCTCGAAAGACACCAGGGTGAGAACAGGGAATAGAGGGTTAGGGTTAGCCTGCGGGAGTTGTAGGGTTAAAGTTAGAGTTACACTGTGGGAGATGAAGGGTTAAGGTTAGGCTATGGAAAATAGAGGGTTAAGGTTAGGCTAATAAAAGTGGAAGGTTAGGGTTAGGCTGTGGGAGATGGAGGGTTAAGGAAGGTTAAGAATAGGGTAATAAAAGGGGAGTGTTAGGGTGAGGATTAGGGTAAGGGTTGTCGCTGCATCCACAAATTCTTCTTTTGCAGCAGTCGCAAAGTGACTTCTCCAACTGTCCCATCAGAAAATGATGGGCCAGGTCCAGAACTACGACCGCTAGCATATTTACGCCAGCCATAGCCGTAAAAACCACTGTTTTGCTACGACCAGAAACTCTGAACGTACTTAAGAGACTGCGGATGAAGGGGTGTGCCAGACATACAACACCCGTAATTATGCTTTGGAGGCGGGGTGAGGCATTTATATCGTACAGTATGGGTGTGCTTAGGTGTGTAAGTATACTTAGTATACAAACTTCACTGACCTTGGTTCTTAACTCCTGTGGGGTTCTGAACATCTGAAATCAGCCCTTGCTCTGTGGTTGCCTATGACACAAATGATGCTCTAGCTTGAACAAGTAAATATGAAATCAGCATTAATATAACTGGAAGCAGTATTCTTGATTCAGACTTTGATTTGAGGCTAGGGCAACTGTGAAGCTAAATAATGATATTGGCCAACTGCCCAATGTTCTATCAGAAGCAGCTAACATGAATGGAAAACATTTCTAATTACTTTGCAATCACTTCAGAACTCATGGCCAGCAACAAAATATTCTGTTGTCAAAGAGATTTCTGCCAAAAAACATTTTTTTTTTAAGTATCTGTGTTTCAAAACAAATGGCTTAAGATGAAATAAGGAACACATGCTAATGTTATCTTAAAGCCTACTGTGTTACTTGATCTTTCCCATGCAAAGAGAGAAAAATTTGACAATGAACTCAGTTGAACCCACAAACCCAGTACCTAAAGCAAAACCCTTCACTACTTTGTAATATATTTCAATTAATCCTTAAAAGTGCAACCTAAGAAGCATGCTACATCAGGGCTGAACAAGAGGAGTCACCTCAGACGACCGTATTCACACTTAAGAAAGTGCAGCTTTTTCCGTGCGTATTTTTGGGTTCGGTTAAACATGATCTTGAGGCACATTTTCACAAAGATTGTCACATTAGTCAGGAAGATTGAATAAAATCTAGTAATGTCACCGGCATAATTCCACCGTGAAGAAATGGATTTCACTCTCACAATTGACACTATGGGCTCCATTTACTATTTAAATTTTCGGGTGATAATGGGTGTTTTAACACTAAAACGCTCATTATCACTTGAAAATGAACATTTTAAAATTTACTAAAGTGCATTCGCTATGGAAATCTTCTGTTTCCATGGCGATGCACAAACACTTCATAAAGATTCGCTGGCCCGCTGATCTTAACGGGTGCCAGCACTAACTACAAGTTACTATCCCACACTGCCGAAATTCTGATTCGGCAGTGAATAAAAAAATAACGCCATCTGAGGATGGCATTAGAGACTGATCCAGACCTACTTATAAAAGCACAGCGTATCGGCGTTCACTTACCCTGGAACTCCCCCTGTGCGAGCGTATGGCCCCTTTCTTACACCGGATGAAGGCTACCCTAACTTCAGCCGGCATAAGGAAGGGGCCATACGCTCGC